>OX104114.1:15976395-16126939 GCA_944474755.1 Limnoperna fortunei | reverse complement strand
ATGGGGTCAAAATTCCTGGGTATTAACCATAAGGTAAAGAAATGTTTTTACAATCTCCGAATCATGTGTGTTAAAAGAAATTTTCTGTAGAAAATAGTACCTGTAGTAGATTTCAGAAATGATAGAACAGCATCTATCATTTGTTGTGCGAATAGAGTGCACCCTACTGACAGTGTTATCTGTAGTTACATGGGACCAACTATATATATAAATCATAGAAATGATATGATCGAACATAATGGGATAGATGTGACAAGATCTATATATTTTTTGTATTGTCGGAATTTAAACTGACATTGTAAGTTTGATTATCTATGATTTTTCAGTATATTTTAAATCAGTTTTGTTGGGATTACTAAGTTGAGAATACCAGAATTAGAAATGATGAGAAAATTAAATTTGTTGTTTGTGTTCAGACACTCTATCCATTACTTTCCTTTCTCCATTACGTTCATGGAATAATTCTTAGGTGTATATGATGACTGCAATAGTCTGTTTCATTGACAAATTTATTTATGTTGGTTTGGTAATTTTTGGGTTATAGTTATTTGGTGAAGTCGAGCTGGCAGGCATGGAGAATAGTGTCACTCGGGTAGACGAATCTGTTCTATGCCTATACATTATATTTTATTTGGTGTATTCCTTGTAGTTAGAGCAAGGTTGCTATTTACAGATTGCATTATAAATTATAAGCAAAATGTTAAATGTAAATTAAGGAGAGATATGGGTACTGTCCTTTGGATCCAAGATACGTCATGTTAATGCAAATTAGTGTATTTATTTATAACAACTATATTTCTAACAGATATTTTGTTTGTTTAAAATTTTGATTCGAAACGTCGTAGATGTATTGATATTGTTGGCGGCTTAATATATATTCACTCGCTTATAACGGGGACAGTCTATAAGAATTACAGTCATTTCGTACCATAACCAAATCGTACCATTGCCATTTCGTACCCAAAATTACCAAATCGTACCATCAAAATGCCATATCGTACCATAACTTATTACCATTTCGTACCATATGAAAATAATATCGTACCGTATGTAAACAATGTCGTAGAATGCGAAAAATTGAAATATTTTATTGTATAACATAAACAATTTTTTGTTAAAAAAATCTTTAAATTAATCTAAAGAAGATATTTTCAAAATTATTAATTAAAAAAAGGTATTTGAAATAATTGTTGTGTAAACAAATATGGCTTTATTATTCATTAATAAGATATGAAAGCAATAATGACTTTCCGTAAAAAGTTTGTTTCCCAGTGCTGTTATGAAAGACAATTGATTGTGACAATATTGAAAATAGTAGCTCATGTTAAAATAGTTGCTAAGCTTTAAAAGATTATTTTTTATCTGCGTCATTACGTTGTTATCTGATATTTTATGTTATGACGGAATAATTTTGTTAATAAATTAAAAAATAAAAAATAAAAATAGTTTTTATTTCTATTTACCACTTTGATCGAAAGAGCAATATTATGCTGAAATTGCATACAGGTTTTCATTAATACACTTCCCCATATGATACGAAATCATCATATTAAACTATCCCATATGGTACGAAATTGTCTTAATACAATCCCCCATATGGTACGAAATGGCTGTGGTACGACATGGTTATGGTACGAAATGGTTTTAATTATGGTACGATTTGGTTATGGTACGAAATGACTGGTAACGGTCTATACTAAGTTAGTATAGACTGTCCCTGCTTATAATTACTTCACATTTAACAACTTCAGCGACAGGTGGTATATGGCATTTCTACACTAACCCTTTCCAAGAACAACCCAGCTTGATTATTAAATCTAGAAGCAATACTTACCCCGTTTTAGTTACATTCAACAACAGTCGTATTTATAAACCTTTCAGAGAGCCCTTGGTATCAGACGATAGGTGTAGGTAGTTAGCCATCTTTTGATCAGCGCCGTGTCAACATTGCAGCTGGATCATTAAATATGAGGTCCGGCGCTAGGAGAAATACTCACCCCGTTGTAATTAACGTTCCCCAACAGTCGTATTTATAAACCTTTCTGAGAGCCCTCTGTGGCAGACGATAGGTGTAGGTAGAGAGCCATCTGTTGATCACCGACGTGTCAAAAATGCAGCGGCGAGTTCAACTTTAATTTACAAGTATTGCCAGTTTTCTTCGCAATGGTCGAGGCCTTGGTATAGCTGAAAGGTTGCTTAATTTAGAGAAATAATAACATGTCTCTGACAAAATTGAATTTTTGTGGTTGAAAAATAAAACTAAACAATGTTAATTAGAAATTGTAAACCGAAAGTACCTAAAATTGATAACTTAATTCTTTGTTAAGATGTCAATTTTAGTTCTTTCGTATTTATATGTTATTCTCGTGTTTCCAAAGCCACATGTACTGATACATCCGGGAACTGTAGTTGGTACTAATTACTATGTAAACAAAAGCAATTGCAATAAAACGAACATTTATAACAATTTTTTCTTGCCTTCTTAAAAAGTTAATAAAAACTTTGGTAGCATTAAATAAAACTGCTATTTTATTTCTCATAAAAACAGTGCAGGACATACAGGACTAGTACATCCTTATAGTGAAAGTATCGCGGGCGCTGGTACAGTACAGAGCTTCAATGCATTCCAACAACGCCAATGGGTGGCTTTAACCATGCACACCTGTACCAAAATACAGAACAGAATTAATAAAAATCGCACTATTAAACTGACATGCACAATACCAAAATACAGATACAGAATTAATACAAATCGTAGCTAGATTCACATAATTCGTAAGGGGTATCGGTGACCGAGTGGTCAAGGTAGTTAGTCGTCTACATTTGATCATGTGGTCTGTAAACTGAGGTTGCGGGTTTGAGTCTCACTGTCGGCAGGGTGTACTCGACTCCAATCTTAACTGACAACCAACCGCAGGTCGGGGGTTTTCACAGGGTACAGACTGGCTTCCTCCCCGAATAAAAACTGGAGGCCATGATAAGCCGAAAAATTGCTGAAAGTGACGTTATACACCACTCAAACAAAGAATTATAATACATGTTATATTGATCATAAGTGTCATTCCTGGGCTGCGTAGTTCTGCTTATATTGCCTTCTAACTCTTGTACAGGATGATTATAATATTGACAACATTCGAAAAATGACCGAATATCGGTATCGTATACAGCTTTCTGTACGCGTAAGCAGTTTTCACATATTTTGAATGTGAAGAACATACATCAGTTTTATAATAATTACTTAACGATTAATCTAATTAAGTAATAATCAGAGCTTTAAACTTCAAACGATCTCAATCACTACAATTTTCTAAGCGCTGTTTTGCATTTCCGAAAATTAGCATATCATTTCCGAAGATTTTTTTTTTCATTTCCGAAACTTTTAGTATATCATTTCCGAAAGTTTTTTTATTGCATTTCCGAAAACTAATATTTAATACCTATACCTCTTCCGTTAGCCAGGCTAAACCTGTTGCCCCCTGCTCACCACGGGGAGGTGGAAGTAGGATTTCGAGCATAGGTTGTCGTTTGTATTTGCTTTAACACGTCCAAAAATACGAAGATATTAGGGTGACTGGTGTAAAATTGTCCATTAAAGTGAGAATGAAAGGCCTCAGGTCCATTATTTGTTCTCTTATTTCTTTCATCTGGTACAGCTGCCCACATTAATGGAGGGTATGATGATGTTTCTGCCACGTACCCGTCTAATATGTAATCAGCAAACTGGTGACATCTGTTGTCATTTGGTGCATCTCCCATGATGTCCTCCACAAAGCTATCCTCTATTGAATCTGGAGTAAGAAATGGTAAACCGAAAAACCTGGAAAATAAAGATATTATCATGTTATTCTTATTATTTTTTTTTTATTATTTCTATAATCCTTTGTATAAATAATAAATAAGGATGTCATTTTCTTTGTTCTTCTTCTTATTATTATTTTAAGATCCTTTGTATAAATAACTAACCTGGTAAGCCATTTGCCGATCTCACAACTCTTGTCTTTGTATTCTGTACTGAGTCCTAGTTTCTGTATGCGTCTCCACCAATTCTGTCCTAAATGGAACCTACAGCAGTCAATCAATGTAGTGGGAAATGCTACCCGAATGGCATTATGCATAGATCTTTCAAAATCAATGTGAATGACACGAGGCTGAATTTCAAATCCTTTCTGTAAGCAACAGTTCTGTATAAATGACCACATCTGCTTATAACACTCTTCGGATTTTGATGGTAGAAGAGCAAACAACAATGGTACGTAGTTTCCATTCTTACAGCCATGAATGCTGTACAGCTGATAAAAGTACTTGGGGCAACATTTAAATGTGCCGTCAATAAATAATTCTTCCATGTCACGGATACAATCAAGATTCTGGTCAGTAGAAAATATAACAATACCAGTGTCTTTGTCATTCACTTTGACGAAGTTCTCATCTTTATTTGTTTTAACATCCATTTGATCTATGGTTGAATGAATGTCTTCTCTGCTTTTTGGAAGTTTGGGTTGCAGTTTTCTCCTCTCTCTGTACAGTGCAAGAGATGCATTTTTGATATCTTTGGGTTCCAAGTGACTTTCTTGTAAAGTTTTAAGTTCATTTCGAACCACTGTAGACGGACGTTTAGATACATCGCCAGAATTTTTTCGAGATCTCACACGTAGTTGTTTGGCCTCAGATTTTCTGTCAGATGGGTTATATTCACAGACATGTTGATTTTTTGTCCTTATAATGGCTACTCCTTCAGCATCTGTTGTTATGGACTTTGTGCATTTCTTATCCACGCTGCATATATAAACAACATCACCACTTTTAAGAATATTTATCTTCCTATATGAGTAACCATCCACAATAATAGCTTTCTTGCCTCTGTTAGTTTCCGTATGTATTATCTCCATGTTTTCTCAACTACATGTACGTAAGACAGATATTTGAAATTTTGTGAGCTAAAAGTGACCAGAGATCAACTCACAACAAGTCAAAGGTTAAAGTAATTGAAGGTTACCTGGTTTTTACCTATGTTATTGCCGCTGGCCGTTATTGCGCAGGTAATCATGAAGTGTTAATTAAAAGTTTCGGAAAAGAAATTTACTATTATTTCGGAAATGAAAAAAAAATATTTTCGGAAATGAAATATTAAAATTTCCTAAAATTTTCGGAAATGCAATACGGCCTTTCTAAGTTTGTAAGAAAATAATAATCCTATTCTCTCATGTTGCATACAGATCTCGACGAATATTCACGAAAAAGTATTATCATTTTGTCTTTTATTTACGAGTCTACAAAATAGACTGAATTTAATGCAGTTAAGGTTTGTTAAACGAACTGGATAATCATCATGACCTTCAAAGCGATTGTCGATACCTATCGTATCCCAATTTCTTTTACGTGTAAAGCTCTCTATCCGGGATTTCTTATTATAGTCTTTTTTGTACCTAAGATCTTCAAATTTTTTTAATGAATCATTCATGTAAAAGATTTCGACAATAACAAATACACTATCATTTGTTAATTAGTAACATTTGGACTTCTGTATAAAAGTACATGTACATTATTATTTAGGTGCACCTGATTACTACAATAGAGATTCACGCACGGATTATTTTCAATGTGTCGTGTCTATGACACACAAGCTCACTATTTTGATGCGCTTTACACACGCACACACACACCTGGAGGCGACTATGGAGCTGACAACTATTGTCATTATTTTTATACCTGTTATATTTTGTACTTCAAATGTAAAAGGTCAGTCTGTATATACGTTAAATAATTACAAAACTGCCTCATAGTCACATTATTTATTTCTTAAATGATTGTTACTTTTTCCTTTTCGAATTCAAAATAATATTTAATACTTTGCATATCTAAATTACCATGTAACTAAATTACCATACCGTATTCCTTTTCATCGGTGCACTCGATAGGCGATCTAACTTTATTTCAGATTCATGTACAGTGTATGTATCTCTTTAATCTCTTGTCAGATTATCAGCGCACGCATTTGTTTATTCATATTAACCCTTCGTTTTGAAATACACAAATTCAGCACATTAGCCACAACAGTTCGCCTCATTAATGACGGATCACAAATTCTTACAGAATTCGAATGTCAAGTGTTTTATTTTTTAACAGTTTGATATATTTATGATGCATTAATTTTGTGAACGAAGCAAGTTAATGCTATGCTATTTTATCTATGATTCTTATGCCTTATTTTAGACATGATATACGCGTAAAGTCTATCGCTGTGGATGTTTATCTACAGATCGGAGACATTATATCCTATAATCCTAAATAGGATATAATGTCCGTGTATACAGATATTACGTCTTGCGTTGTAGTCTTCCACTGTAGATGTCTCATTTTAATGATAGAAAGTCTATGATATAAAGTGATGTCATTATGCACAGAGATGCCTTTCTTAACTGTAGAATACTTGTAGAGTCTTGCGCTGTTCAAAGATGCATACTGTTACATATGTAAAGTATCACGCTATAGATATATTCACATAAAGTTTGACTGGAATATATTTTGCACTACACATGGACGGTCTATTCTAAGTATAGACTAGTCGTTGAACTACAGATGTAACGTTGGAGATGTCTTGTGCTGCAGATGTAAAGTGAATGCAAAGTATAGTGGTGGAGATGTCTAGAGATGCAGATGAAAAGTCTTGCACTGACGATATTTTGTGCTGCAGATGTAAAGACTTGTGCTGGAGATGTCTTGTGCTGCAGATGTAAAGTGAATGCAAAGTCAACCGCTGGAGATGTCTAGAGATGCAGATGAAAAGTCTTGCACTGACGATATTTTGTGCTGCAGATGTAAAGACTTGTGCTGGAGATGTCTTGTGCTGCAGATGCAAAGTCAACCGCTGGAGATGTCGTGCAGCAAATGTATAAAGTCCAGCGCTGGAGATGTCTTGTGCTGCAGATGAAAAGTCTTGCGCTGGAGATGTCTTGTGCTGCCGATGAAAAGATCAAAGATGCTTAGTCTCCTGTATATTCCGAAATCTGTACAATTATGCAAAAACAAAAATGCAAATAGTTGTCCCGGACCCGATCTATCATGGTACAGTCATCGGTACCACTGCGTTGCATGAATATCAATATGAGACGCAAAGCTTTGAGTTGATATACTCACTAACATACAGGAATGAAGCAACATGGTGTATATAACACCACGATAGAATTGTAAAGCATGTACACATGAACATATAATATCTATGTTACGACATATAGGCGTAGAAAGCGGTACGGTTCCGACTGTACCACTTTAAATTGCTTGTACGGAAAACCGCACCAATTTTATTTGGTAAATTGAAATAAAAAAAGCCCGTTTTCAACTGCTCAGGTATAAAAATTGCCAGGTATGATATAGCATTTTCGCATACTATTCCAGGACCCTAAAGATATACGATATGTATTTGGAATAGTGCGTATATATCAACTTTTATTAGCAAATTATTTTGTTAGATATTTTGCAAGAATTGTTGAAGATGTATACATAGGTCTACATAAAGTTGCAACATCCATTACCGGAAAATAATTACGTCTACAAATTGGCACTTAGTTTTTCATTTTCCGGTAGAGGTTTTGTCCTATCCACATTGAAGAAGACAAGTCAATTTTATATTATATGATAATTGACACGTATGAACGGTTTAATTTCAGGCTTATAACATGAAGTTGCATGCTTTTTTCCTATGGTAAATTGCATAATTGAACATCAATAATTTAACTTGTAAACGATGCTGCACATGCGATGCTGAAGGTGTGTCCGTATTAACAGTTTGTTTTATAGTCCGAGAAATCATCACGTGGAAACTGGGACTAGTATAACTAACGGGGTTGGACACTCTCTAAGTCTTCAGTTGAAAAAGAATGATTTCCTTGTCGCGCGAGACTGGAACGAGATTAAACGAGAACGCAGAAATGACAGCATCTATAGTACAACAGTCGGAAAGCATTTCTCATAATGGCTTCCAATTTCTTGACAAGGTCACGTGATTTTCGATTTGAAAATTTGACGTTTTTATTTCACGATAGGTTAGCTTGCAAAACGGACTCGTACGCATATAAAAATTGTGGTATTGACATATTCTGACAATATTTTGATCCTCTGATATCTGATTTTCATATTTTTTAAATCAAATATGACATAATGTGTAAAATTTTGAAGAATTACACTGAAAAATGACGACGAAGAAATGGCGGAAGTGAAATTCGTCGATTTAAAAAATTGCACCACAAATCGAAACGATGTGGAAGCGCCTAAATAATGAAAAGAATATTAGAATTAAACATATGCTACATTTTGCACCCATCATTTGATTTTTAGCAGTTCTAATACGCAATTGTGTCAGATTGTTCGCTCAAAAGTTGGCGTTTTTAAAGGGAGATAATTCGAAATGACGGATTGGAAACGATTTTTTAATCGGAAATACATAATTTTTTTTTCATTCTGTCATGTTTTACTCTCCATTTAGCTTTATTTACAGAAATTTTAAGTAACTTAATTAAATTTTGAAAAAAAATTAATTATAACTGTTTACTGAAACCTTTAAAATTGAATGTATGAGGCTTTGGTTGGAATTATTTGTAAATTTAAAACAATTTGGAATAGTTAGTAAATTTATTTCACACTAAACTGTCTTATATAAAAGGGTTAGCTATACATGTATGGCTAAATTCTAATAAGGTGGGTTAGTTTTCATAATAGAAAAAAAAATGTCTATATTTAAAATTGATCATAGATTCCTTCAATTCCCTGTTTGTAATATAAATAGACAAGAAATGGATAGGCTTGTTAACAACAAAATTATTATGATTCATCATATATGAGTTAGACTTTCCACATGTCCCTTTGATTTTTTAAATATTTTTTTGCTGTTGGAGAATTACATTTTTATTTATCAATGTTTGTACACAAGTGGATAGCAGAGAAATTGTTGATAAATAATTATCTTTTTACTATAAAAAAATAAAAGGGACTTGTCAGTTGTGTCAAGTCTAGTATAGGTCAGTATATATTTGTTGATGAACTAACTTATTCTTATATTTTAGTTTTTTTAATACCTCAATAAAAATATATTTCATCATACATGTCAACTAGAACCAGGAACATATAAATCAATTAGCTATACTAGTCCCAGTTAGAACCAAAAGCAATTGGGAGAATGTAAAAAGGTTGTTGTTATTTATAAACAAGTGCACAAAATTGGGAAATAAATCATGTCACACTTTGTTAAAGAAAAGTTTCATCAAATATTAATTTTAAAATAAAACAAATTATGGATAACTAATTTAACAAAATGTAGTAAAATTTGAAAGTTCATTACTTACAAGTATACAATACTCACTTAAGATGAGTAATATTTATTGGGTATTATAAAATCTTGTATTTCAATTAGAACTGAAACACAAATCTGCATTGCACTTCTAAAGTTTTTAATTCCATATTATCTAACTAGACAACAGTTTTTCAGAACATTATGTTGTTCTTTTTAGAAAATTTTTGTTTATAAGAATTTCATTTCAGCTGCAAGCAACAGAAAATATATTGCAAATATGCACCTTCTTCAAAATTGTAATTAACATCAGAGACATAATTACAGTTGTCTCTGTTAACATCATATCAGATCAGTGTGTAAGTTGACAAATCTTCAAATAATTTTATATTGCAAAAAATTCTGAAATTTTCCTCATGTTATAGTGATATGTATGTAGTAGATGGGTATAGATGTTCCTTTGTAAGGCAGTACTGTACTATAAATACTACGGTCTAGAATTTTATGTCACTATAATTCATAATTTTATCTAAAGAGTTATAATACCAAAGTTTCCGGCGTAAAATTAGCAATTATCACAAACCTTGGACAGCTCTGATCATGATCTCCTTGTATAACAACGACTTTGCAGTCTGTCAAATTTACAACTGGTTTGGGTCAAATTTTACTTTTTCATGAATAGAATAATAATATTTTATGAGAAAATTAAATAATTTAACAAAATCAGATCCCTTTATCATAGTATAGGTGGCTATTTTGACTACTAATCGGCAAAAATACAACAAATAACGAGAATTTTTCAAGCTACCATGTGCTTTTGGGGACCCCCGAAATGAATGACGACTGCGCAGTAACGACAATAAGAAGCTGTTTCTTACCTTTATCGTCGGTTCTTCATATCATCTAGTTTAAAAGTAACCAGTCATAATGAATATTCAGTACCTAATACGCAATTGTGTCAGATTATTCCGAGCTTTAAAATTGTAAACAGTAGTCGTCGCCATCTTCCGGTCACTACGCACAACCAAAGTTAACCTCGATTTTTATATATTTAATTTGCATTAAAGCATATCATTACATAACAAATACAGCTAAAATAGTTTTAAAATTATATTTCACATGTTTCTATATTTTTTCAATATTTATTATAATTTCATGCATTTTCCGCAAGGTCATGAAAACGATAGAAAAAACATTTGTTTTGCGCCATCTAGCGGCCGTTAAATTTTTTATTATCTCCACTTGTTTCTCTGTCAAGAAAATCGCGGTTTTAACGGTCAAATCAGGGAAATGCTTTCCGACTGCAATATGATACTAATATTTCAGTTAAAATTTGTGTAATTATCTTGTGACAGTAAATATTTTTTTTTTTTTTTTATTATAAAAGTTTTATTTGCCTCATTGTATTATCGTGACCATGTTTTATCATTTAAAAAAAAACTGAAATCAGCAAAAATTGGGAGCTTTTTTAATGGTCGCCATTTTTGTATGTCATTTTTACGAACTTTATACTTTCCGACCATATATCATCGTAATGCAAAACAACACATTTAAAAGGTATAGACCAACCAATTTGTCTTTTTTGTCGCGTTGCAGCATATATTATTTTTGTTTTGAATCCCCAGTTATTATTGGATTACGTAGCATGAAATATTAGCACGTTTTTGGGAAGATGGCGCAAAATTTTTACAGGGTCCCCTTAAATAAAACCAATTCATGCCTTTATTATGAACGCAGTATTCCTTTTTCTTTCACATTCTGAAAGAATGATGTTTTAAGAATGCACAGAAATAGGTCATAATTGATAACACGATTAATAAGCATACTTTTTTTTACCTTTTTTCGAACACTTTTTTTCCACGAGGACATCTCCATCCTGTTACGTATTTTTAGCTTCTATTTTACAAGAAACTCCTTAATTTTAAATGCAATTGATAAACAAATTTCAGAACTGGAATAAGTATTTTTTACAACCCATTCTCTTTTAATTTGGCGTACACCTGTTGCAATTGTTATGTAATCACAGGTGTGGTGAACAAATGGTTGAATAAACAACGGTGTCAAAAGTTGTCTAAGGGTACACCCTGGGTAGCTAATATCTGTGTCATCATATAAATTGTCTAATTGGTGAAAACCATAAACATCAAATAAAATCATACACAGCAGTTTTGATTTTAATTCACTGGGACTACTACAACAATCGAATTTTAGAATTAATCAAAAACTTTTGTTTTTTGTTTTTTTTTCTTTGTTAATTTGTTGTGTATGTTTTTTTCTTTCTGTTTCTGTTTTTGTTTGTTTTTGGTTTTTTTTTCTTTTGTTTTTTATGTGTGTGTTTTGCTTTTTCTAATTTGTATTGTTATTAAATGCATCAATGTATTGATATATACACGTAACTTGCTTGAGTCTCGAACAGATTGTATCGTACAAAAGCCGTATATACGGTCATATCCTTGTCGCCACTTGTTCGCAAATTAGGTATTGGCGCGACGAGGATACGATATCGTTAGATTCCAGTCCCGTTGATTTATAGGTTCCTGGTGGAAATCATCTGCCGTCCAACTTCACGCTCCCATCAAAGTCTTGGACGGCAGAAAATTTTCTGACTATTTGCACCTCTATATTAAGTTAACTTTTCATGAAATCAATATCAACATGTTTTACAGGTTATAAAGGTTCCTGTGATGAAAATTCCATTCTTTGTCATGATGGCTCACATTGTGTAGAGACAACAAAGTTCTGTGATGGTGTACATGATTGTTCTGATTTCTCTGATGAATATTTTTGTGGTAGGTACGAGTTCATGCCAGTATTTTAATTTGTTTCAAACTAAACTGTAGAAATGAAATTCCAGACTGAGAATTTTAGACAATTGTCTCCCATCTCATAAATTAATGAAGAGCAGTCTTTCTTTTAGTTTTTTTCATATATACACCTGGCAAAAATTAAGCACCCCCGAATATTTTTGTTTTTGTTTATTATAAATAAAGTTTAATTTTGATGACTTTGGTCAGTATTAATTCTTTAATGTGTAATTAAAAGGATGTGAGTGTTCAGTTGTGAAATTGAATCAAGCGTGGTTTTCTGTCTGCATGAAGCTTGCCCCCTTCATCACACCCAAAGTGCACTATTTTTTCGTGCAACTTATGAGTATTTAAATCCAGAGTTTCTAATTTCTGGCGACGAATACACTGGACTCAGATGAGAGCCGATTTTTACTTCATGTAACTGATAGGCGAACCTGTGTTTGGAGGCAGTTATGGTGTTGGGCTCTATCTCACATGATTGCAAACTGGATCTGGTAACAATCAATGGCAACATTAATGGCAAAAAGGATAACAGGGACCTGCTTTCACCTTTAGTTGTGCCTCATTTTGCAAACCACCCATTAGTGTTGAGACTTGTTTTCATGGATGACAAGGATAGACCTCATCATTTCAGGGCAGTAAGGGCATATCTGTTGAACAAAGCTAAACCACTCTTCCATGGCCTGCAAGAATTCCAGATCTCAACCCAATAAAGCATCTATGGGATCCATTGGGTAGGCAATTACAAGCTCTGGAACCTCCTCCACAGAACTTTTAAAATCCCCGGAATTCTTCTTCGTCTTCGCTATCATCGCAGTGAATGAATTTCTAACTTGACCCATCTTCTGGTTACGAAAATTCGGAGGTTAATTTCTTCGACAGTGGGTGAACGTTATATACATCTCTTACAGCGTTGTTTATACAACTGAGTATACTTCAAAGAAAATAATTAATTCTTTGATCACTAATAATGTATTAATTAACTTGGTCTCATTTGCAATGATTGCATGAGATTCATGACAAAGCTGACCTCATTGTTTATACAATGTTTATACACATAAAACGAAATTGCAAAAATGTTTTCATTAGTAAGAAAAACAATAATTCTTTTATTTTATTTAATAAGATGTTATCACATTTGGCAGCTTTTGTTCAATAATATTTTATACCTTTCCGTATAGATGTTATCGGAAATGGTCTCATTTTATAGTTACATGACAAACTTCCTGTTGACAAATTGACAGTAAAGTTCGTGCGTGTTATACATACGAACTAGACTTTTTTCAAGATTCTTAAAGCAGAAAAGGGGGTGCGCATTATACACACCAAAAGACGGTAGTTAAATTTTTTTTAAGACAGCAAAAAATGTTTGTGAGAATTAAGCAAAGATTTGAAAGATATAAACTACAAACATCTTTAGAAATCCTAAATGTCACACCTGTAAAGTGTCAATATCATTTGGAAAAAAATCCTATAAATTGTCATAAAAACTAGAGAAATACCTACCCAAAAGGGACAAGCTGCAAACTAACTGTAGAGAAGTACTGTTTTTTCATCCTATTGTTAGTACATACTTTAGCGTACTGTATTGAAAGAAATATTGAATCTGTGCATGTTCATGATGATACTGTTGAAAAGTCAAATTAAAAATTTTTTTGTTTTTTCTCTCAGGAAAACAGAACTGTACTATAGAGGAGTTTCCATGTTATGATGGACAACAGTGTGTGCTACGCCTCCATGTGTGTGACCATGCCCATGACTGCCATGATGGTTCTGATGAGGATGTGTGTGGTAAGAGTAAATGGAATGTGTTGTCTGCAGTCTGATTATGAGTATCTTAATTTAGTTTCCAAATTAAATATAGAAGAACTGTAATTTAATATTTATACTGAACTGTTTTTGTCTCAGTGGAATTTTATTGGACATGTGCTCTGGCTTCCTCCCGTTATACAACTACACACCATGATAAAGCTGTAAGTGGCACAAACATAAAAAATTCTTACTTTTTAAAACATCATAAACTTTTTAAGAGTGCAACTGCAAGGTTCAAACTGTGTATTGAAATTTGAAACGATGAGTGTATCAGCAATAACATTATGCTTAATTGCAATTATAAAGTGTGTCCATCAACACTGACAATTTTATTGTTTAGCAAACATCCTAATCAAAACATATTTTGTACTGGAATTTATAGGTTATTTCTTTCCCTTATAAATTCTCTATTTGTAAGCAGGTAGGCTTTTTACTTGTTTTGCCAATACATTGGACAATATGTATCCCTTGATTTGATAATTACAGTGTAAACACAAATTGCACATGCAACAAACACATTAGGATGGACTTGTATGATGTATAGGTATAGATAAAAAAGAGCTAATTTTTTTTGCCATACATTACATTGACTCTTTATGTGTGCAAAATAACAGCGATGTGAAAAATAGTTTCAATTTTTAGAACCATCAGAGCGATGCAGTCTACAACATCACAGATATTTGTGTGGAAATGAACAACAGTGTATACATGTAAACAGGCTCTGTAATGGGGTATTTGACTGTGCTGATCATTCTGATGAGGGCAGTAATTGTGGTATTTACCTGTTATATTTTAGTACTACATATAATATACTTAAATAATTTGGAAGGGCCTTAGTGGCTGTATAGTCATTGATTATTGATCATCAGTGTGTTAACACTGGGTTGTGAGTTCATGCCCGTATTTTCTGTTTGATATCAGGCCTTAATTGACAAGGATTGCCAGTTCTGACCAGGTACCCCAATAAAAACCAGTGGACATGAAAATAGCATAAGAGTTGATAAATGCTTTGGAGAACCTTAAACAAATAAACTCCTGTAGGGGCAACTGAATATGCTTTTTTATACAACTGAAAAAAGACTACTGATATTGTGCTTCATTCATTGTCATCTCTCAGTCTGTTAATTCTTTATATTACTCTTCTCTGAAACTACTGGGAAAATCGGAAGCAAACTTTAACATGGATGGTCCTTGGGCATGCATGGGATATTTCTCTCAGCCTAAAGTGTGAGACTGGACTACATTTTCTGTGAGATTTTTGAATTTTTGCAATATTTTGTATGATTCATTTTTTAAGTTAAAAATGTAAAAAAACAGAATATTAAATAAAAGGACAACAGTTGTAATTAACTGTTAAAAATATTTCTTTTGTTCATAATTTTGCAGCACAATTGTAAAGAAGAAACAATCACACTAAAAACATTTTTAAAGTTCTAAATAAGTATTAAAAAAAATTCAAAAGTTTCTAACTACACAGAGTGAAGCACAAAATTTGTTATCACAGAAGTTCACATAAGTACGAATCTGCACTGTTAAATCTGATTTAAAATTCACAACAGAGGGTAGTACTTGCTATTAAGTTTAGCACTTAATAAACTTTGCATTGTGTTGCTGAACATGTTGCTCTCTGCTGGTGCTATATTCTTTATCATTCTAGATGTTCTCCCTGGATCTGCATTGGAGTGAATTTGACAGACAGGCAATGGCCAATTTGCTAAGATTGCTGTACTGTAACTTGTCATTTGGTAGTCTCTGTGTTGCCATCTTTGTCAAAAAGCTATCAAGTGGGGTAGGTCCAGTCTTGGTGAAGCTAGTTATTCCAGAGCTTCACTCTCTACTACAGTTGGAGTTGCTTAGGTCTAAATCTTGCTAGGATATCTGTTGTGACCTTATCTTGGGTGCTAGGATTTAGAAAGGCTGGAGTGCGAAGTGTGTCATCTTGAAAAGGGAATTTCTATAGCATCTTTCTGGTTACTGCTTCATAAATAATTTAAAGATTTTCAAAGAATTAAAGAATTTGACATAGTTGCTGCACTAACATGTTTCTTAATGGATTTAACGCAGGCTGTCTATATGCTAATGGCAATGATGGTGTCTAAAATGGTTGTTATAGTCAACATGTGTCGGGTCTGAGTAAATACTTATAACTTTGGTTGGTATGAATATAACCAAAAATGTTATCAAAAGCCTAAGCATCTTTATGTGTAGATGACAACTATTTAGCTGCTGTTTTGGAACATTTTATGTTAACCTTGTTCAAGATTGGTTGAATTGATTCCAGGAAACCGTATTAGATGACTGTGCATCCTAGGTTATGCAGAGTTGTTACTATAGTATATCTGTGAAAACAGCCTAGTTTTTTCAGGGTGACTGGCCAAGTTGTTTTGTAGTGTTGGCAACTGTTGTCAAAATCTACTTGTGCAGTCTTGTCCGCTTAGCCATCATGTACCACAATATTTTAGTAACAGAAGTGGGTCTGTTTTGATTAAGGTATACGACCCATAATTGAAGTGACTCTTTAATTTTATTTTTTGACCATCACATTTGCATTGTCCCTGGAATAGCCAATGGCAATAGACCATGGTATCTTTCAATTGGTTTGTGTTGTTGAAGAAGTTAAAAAGGTTCAAATGGGTGGTCCTTTATACAGTGTATTCTTTTATTCCCATTGGAAATATGAAATTGGTCAAAAGCACAGAACAGAGTGTAACATATCAATAAATGCAAATGTTTAAATGCCTTCTAATCATTCAAATGATATATGCTTTTGAGAGCCTCTGGTTTTAACTTTCATTGTAATTTGTCATCTTAATGTTAGTGAATAAAATAAAATCATGTATAGTCAGACATGTCTAATGTGACCTTCTGAGAGAACTTTACAGTAACATAACAAGGCTTATTAATATTAAAATACAATGCAAAGATGTTGCTTAGGTGAAGTTAAAGCTAAGGCAGGTTTGTTGACATACTTAGATTGTCAACTAAGGCAGGTCTGTTGACATACTTAGATTGTCACCTAAGGCAGGTCTGTTGACATACTTAGATTGTCAACTAAGGCAGGTCTGTTGACATACTTAGATTGTCACCTAAGGCAGGTCTGTTGACATACTTAGATTGTCACCTATATTTCAGCAGAGGTAAAGTAAGTAATGGTGTATGTGAGCATTAGTATTTATATGTACATTGATTTATTCCTGTTTTTTCAGCTGAGGCAAAAAATAACTGCAGTAACGGAGTTTGTAACCATGTGTGTATCCCCACCCCTTCAGGTTCTATTTGCCGGTGTAAAGAAGGATTTCTACTTAAGAATAATTCATGTGAAGGTATATAACAATAAATGGAGTAATTTTTAGTTTGTAAGTCCAAGTTAAGTTCAGAAAGCTCTTGGCCAATTTTGTTTTTAGCTTATTAGTTTTTAGTCCAGATTAATCTTTAAACACTTGCCTTAATATGTAATTGTTTTATCATATAATTTTATTCCAACTGCCTGCTCTCCATTAAAATATGCATATTGATGACCTTTTCATGATTAGATTTACTGTATCTACATGCAGTAAATATGTCCTCTGGCTAAGAAGGACACCATTACATGTGTTCAATGTAAAAAAAATTCAAGAACAATTGGGTTTTTTTTTTAACAACATCTCTTAAAAGTAATGCAATGTGGTCTGTCAACACTGAGGTTGTGGATTCGAGTCTCACTGCTGGTAGGGTGCGCTTAACTCCAGTCTTAATTGACAAGAATTGCCAGTTTTCCTACTGAACGTCAAGGGTTTTCTCCAGGTACTCGGGCTTCCTCCCAAATTAAAACTGGACACCATGATATAGCTGAAAAATTGCTGAAAGCAGTGTTAAACATCCTTGAAACAAAAGTAAAAGTAATGCAGCTTACATTTAGCAAACATGGCACACAGGGATGACTTTCTGTCATCTGTCATCCGAGTGTTCACAGTAGTTAGCCATCTACTATATCGAGTTGGGGGCCTCGGTGGTTGAGGTAGTCATCTACTATTGAACACTTTCATTTCATCCATGTGTGTCCAAGTCCAACATTACTTGATAAGTATTGACAGTTAAACTTTCGAGAGTTCTCTTTGGGAACTCTGACCTTGTCGATAATGGAAATTAAAATTACAAACTGACTTGGAACATTCCCATAAAAAATATTGTTATAGAGCTAAACTGGTTAAAGAGATTTCATACTCTCCCTCATTTAATGTTATACCAAAACAACACAGAAATGCAAAAACATCTCGCACCAAATAAAAAAAAAAACCAAAATCTAAACCTGCACAGTACAAAGATGTTAAAAAAATATACTGGTCAGACATGAAGATATTTTGAAGTGTGCATGTTAGAACCAAAAATTGCTCTTTATTGCCAAATGATAAAAGGTTTTTACTAGCTTTGAAGAAATTAACTGGTTAGAGAATATGTGTTTACTTCAGACAGATACAGGATTTGTTGTCTTATTTCATTGTTCTACAGAAACATTACAATGTGAGTCTGTGTTTCAGAAAAGCATTCATTTATATGAGCTGGATCCATGTATTATTTTTATCCTGCCACCTGTTAAATCTACTTAAAATTTATGTGCTTAATGAATGATATTAAAATGATATCAAAGTGTTTTATTATAAAGCTTTATTTTTTTATTCAGTAGCCATTATTGAGTCATAACATGTACCACTATATATTATAAAATACTACTATTCTACTGAATAGCAAGATTCAAAATTTTGTAACTGTAGTTGTATGATTTATTATCTCTCTTTCATCGTAAGGCAGACATATAGTTTTAGCACGAATCTTGGTTTTGTTTTGGTATTTTTAGAGTTGTCCAGAATTAAATTATTATTAATACTATTTGTACATATTTCTAGATATAAATGAATGCATGGACAATATGTGCAGTCAGTTTTGTACAAACCTTCAGGGATCCTACACCTGCTTTTGTCAGAACGGTTACATTTTACAGAAGAATGGAAGCTGCATAGCAGAAGGTGGACGTTGTAGAATTTATTTGTTTATGACTTTTCTGGAAAAAACCTTTGGGGTGTATGGGGGAGGAGGTGGCTGACAAGACTGTGAACATTTAGCAGTTTTTAAGATGAATTTTAACTATTTTTGCATTAGGATTAAAGCAATACTTTTTATCCTCTGCTACCTAGATAAAAAAATGAACTGCATTTTGACACCAATCTGTAATTTTTAAGGACAATCAGTAAGAATTATATAGAAAAATTGTCAAAAATACATTTATATCCAGTATATGACCCTAATTGTCTATGGCTACTAATTTGCTTCATTTTAAAAGTCATCAAGCAGTCTTAATTTAGTGAAGTTAAGTGTATTCCTAAATGTCACAAGTTATGTCATAAGAATATGAAAGTCATTATTTTTTGTAGCATGAAATTCATTGAATTTGGCAATTTATATATTGGCATACCTGCATTTTTAAATTGGAAAGTAAGTCTCTTACAGAAAATTTTTGGCTAATACCATATAGATTTTTTTTTCACAATGATTTCATTTTCGCTATATTCACAATAAAAGTTGGGATGCGAAAATAAAAACCTGAAATATTAAGACAAATGAGAGTTTTTCATTATGATTACGGACTGCAAAAATTACATTACGCCAAAATAAACTAGCATAGTTTCTTAACAAAACACTAAGTTTTCCCCACGGTAAAAACCACGTATACGGTTATTATGACCTGATAACCCCACCCAATGAGAGGGTCTCCCCTATCTGCCAACTGGGTACTAGCTGGGCTGTTCTGTGGGTCAAACACTGGGAACCCTCCCAGTATGGTCACAGTCTATTAATTGGGATCGTATAAAGTAAGGTTTATGGCCTGAAAACCAAGAGGACTGAAGGAATGATGTGTAATGCAGTACACTTCATAGTGTGGGGTATAATAAGAAAGCCTGGCTGCAGACCATAGTGGGTAACATGTTTGGAAAGTGTCATACTGCTTGCACAATATAGACCCCTTTTGTAGATTTACAAAAAGAGTATTCTCATTGTAGTCGCTACAATAGGCTAAAATCTCCGCCTCTAACCAATACTCCATACTTTTCCAGTGGCAGTCAAAATTTTGTTCCCAATGTTCTTGTTCTGAATATAACTAATACTGCTCCCTGGACATTAAGCAAACATTCAATCAATCAAACAAATTATAGAGCAAGATCCTTATTAATTTTGAGGTCTCCGTGTCTAATGTCAAGGTCTGAGTTACAACAAATAATAAATACAAGTTTTTGTATCTTACATGGGTATATGGCAACATATAATGAGACAATAATCCCTACAGATATTCGGGTCATTACATGAAAGGTCAAGGTCATAGGTCCAAACAGTGCAGGAAGAAAAAACCAAATAATTTATATTTCATTGTTGATCACATATAGTATATCCAGTGTTTTACAGGCCCACAAGAAAATTAACAAGCCAGAATATTTCATGTAAATTTCTAAAGTGTCAATGCTCAGAAATATTCAATAAAGTCGCAGTAAAAATTAACAAAATAATTTTCTGTCATTTTATTCTCTTGAAAAAGAAATTAGTATTGTTTCTCAGGGAATATAACAAGGAAAACTTGCTTTTTTCATTAAGAGGTATGTGCAATTTAAATTTTTATCTGTTAATTTATCTTAAGCAGTTTAACTTAAATTATTGATGCTAAGTAGAACACAATGAAAGACCCGACCATACAGTTTAACTTCTTTTATCCCATATTTCCATAAATATTCAACATTATAATGAAAAGGAATCAATTGCCACAAAACTGTTAAAAAAATAAATGTTTCTTTGTTATTAGTACATAAGTTGATTGAATAATGTAACTTAGAACTAGAAGTAGAAAATGGATACATTGTCAAACATATAATATTATGTATTTAATTTAAAATGCACTACTAAAAATGTGTATACAGATCAAAATTAAAGTTTTTGATAGTGACTGCCAAAATCTTGACTGTTTACAACACTAATTTCAATACCAGCAGCATCTCTGACCCTTTGTTCATATCCGCTGCAGAAATTCTCATATTTTACTTTTGCTTTGATCTGCTCTTATTTTCCCGCAATGCTTTATGTTAAAGGTACAAGTCATATGGGGACGAACTTTACTAAGACTGGTTACAAAATTTATTGTAATAAGGCTAACGGAACCAGTTTCCTTTTACATATTTATTATGGTTGTTTGTGCAAGAAATTACGATATGGCGAGTTATATAAATTATATGGCGATTTTTTATTATCAAAATGAAATACCAGCTTTTTTCTTGGCACATGCCAGCTGGCGTCCATAGTTCAGCGTTTTAGAAGCCCAGGCTTGAATTTACACTCTGCTGGCATCGGACTACCAGTTTATATAAACCTGCTCCTCATAGGGGAAAGGCATAAACTGTTTATTTTTCTGTGTGAGTGTGTGCCTCCATAACCAATTTTGTCACATTTTTTTCAGCAATGATAAATGATACAATACTGAAATTTGTTCATTAACTTGATCGTGCCATGTTGTTGGATTTTTTTTCTGAAGTTTTAGAATGGGGTTTCATCAAGGAACATTAGCTCACAGTAACCAAAGTTTGGTTGCACATGGATTCCAAATTATCCAG
This sequence comes from Limnoperna fortunei, assembly GCA_944474755.1. Classification (NCBI taxonomy): domain Eukaryota; kingdom Metazoa; phylum Mollusca; class Bivalvia; order Mytilida; family Modiolidae; genus Limnoperna; species Limnoperna fortunei. The sequence continues at coordinate 16,105,409 of OX104114.1, read as the reverse complement.
GGATTTGTTTAGTCATTTTTAATTGTTCATGCATATTCAGAACTATACTAAATGTTGACATATTTTTGGTGATTGTTTTTGCGTGACAAATGAAACTGCTTACCACGTATGGTCCAGCTTACATTCCTTTTGTAGATCCAAAAAGTTGCAAAGTGAATTCAACAATTATTTTCCAGTTATTTAGCATTTTGAAATGCGGCTGATTTTTCATTTTGATAGAGCAATTTTCTATAGTAAAGTTTGACCTAAATTACAACGGAAGTGTACGTTTGGAAGAGTCCAGTTTTGTCTCTTCCAAATCTTTCGAGTAATATCGTGTGCAGTTTAAAGGTGGAAAAAGTCTCGCAGTTTGTCTGAATACCACTGAACGTTACGAAAGCAGATGTTTTTGAAACAACGCTAGGTCCCTTTAGAAACTCAAATGGCTGACTTCCTATGTAAACTTCCAGCAGGACATGTCAAGGATGATTTGGGATTTGTCAGCAACAAAGGCATACTATAAAATGTGGACGTGTTATTATGTAGAATTGTTTTAAATTGGATTTGAACACTACAAAGGTACAATATGGAATAATAAAACAATGCAAGCAAAACACTGGGCGCAAGAGGGTGTACTTTTAGTATAGTTGTAATTCACTAGTTTGGATAGGCACAAATTTCCAGTTTTATTTGAATTTGAAAGATTATGCATAACGTCTGATAACTATTTTGTTTGCAGGACCAGATCCAATATTGTATATCGCAGCATACAATAAAGTTATATCTTACAATTTAAGATCAGATCAGAAAGACATCTTGCCTTTCAACAAAGACTCGACGCACATACAGGACATTGGTATGTACATGTATTATTGAATATGTTTAATCAACTTACTAAGATTCTATGTTTCCTCATACAGTAAGATAATTACTTCTTCAATTTGTGTGTTTGGTTTTAATTCACCACCAAATAATTTTTTCAGTGACTATTCCAAACCAGTTATTATAGCCATGTATGTGTCCTTTGTTTATTGTTTTCATTGATTTTTTATAATGTGGTGTTCTGTCATTTAGTTATTGTGATGTTTATGTGGTTTGTCTCCCCTGTGGTGACTTGTTGTTCTGTCATTTAGTTATTGTGAGGTTTATGTGGTTTGTCTCCCCTTTGGTGACTTGTTGTTCTGTCACTTAGTTATTGTGAGGTTTATGTGGTTTGTCTCCCCTGTGGTGACTTGTTGTTCTGTCACTTAGTTATTGTGAGGTTTATGTGGTTTGTCTCCCCTGTGGTGACTTGTTGTTCTGTCATTTAGTGATTGTGAGGTTTATGTGGTTTGTCTCCCCTGTGGTGACTTGTTGTTCTGTCATTTAGTTATTGTGAGGTTTATGCTTGGTTTGTCTCCCCTGTGGTGACTTGTTCTGTCATTTAGTGATTGTGAGGTTTATGTGGTTTGTCTCCCCTTTGGTGACTTGTTGTTCTGTCACTTAGTTATTGTGAGGTTTATGTGGTTTGTCTCCCCTGTGGTGACTTGTTGTTCTGTCATTTAGTGATTGTGAGGTTTATGCTTGGTTTATCTCCCCTGTGGTGACTTGTTGTTCTGTCATTTAGTTATTGTGAGGTTTGTGTGGTTTGTCTCCCCTGTGGTGACTTGTTGTTCTGTCATTTAGTTATTGTGAGGTTTATGCTTGGTTTGTCTCCCCTGTGGTGACTTGTTGTTCTGTCACTTAGTTATTGTGAGGTTTATGTGGTTTGTCTCCCCTGTGGTGACTTGTTGTTCTGTCACTTAGTTATTGTGAGGTTTATGTGGTTTGTCTCCCCTGTGGTGACTTGTTGTTCTGTCATTTAGTGATTGTGAGGTTTATGTGGTTTGTCTCCCCTGTGGTGACTTCTTGTTCTGTCATTTAGTTATTGTGAGGTTTATGCTTGGTTTATCTCCCCTGTGGTGACTTGTTGTTCTGTCATTTAGTTATTGTGAGGTTTGTGTGGTTTGTCTCCCCTGTGGTGACTTGTTGTTCTGTCATTTAGTTATTGTGAGGTTTATGCTTGGTTTGTCTCCCCTGTGGTGACTTGTTGTTCTGTCACTTAGTTATTGTGAGGTTTATGTGGTTTGTCTCCCCTGTGGTGACTTGTTGTTCTGTCACTTAGTTATTGTGAGGTTTATGTGGTTTGTCTCCCCTGTGGTGACTTGTTGTTCTGTCATTTAGTGATTGTGAGGTTTATGTGGTTTGTCTCCCCTGTGGTGACTTCTTGTTCTGTCATTTAGTTATTGTGAGGTTTATGCTTGGTTTATCTCCCCTGTGGTGACTTGTTGTTCTGTCATTTAGTTATTGTGAGGTTTATGCTTGGTTTATCTCCCCTGTGGTGACTTGTTCTGTCATTTAGTTATTGTGAGGTTTATGCTTGGTTTGTCTCCCCTGTGGTGACTTCTTGTTCTGTCATTTAGTGATTGTGAGGTTTATGCTTGGTTATCTCCCCTGTGGTGACTTCTTGTTCTGTCATTTAGTGATTGTGAGGTTTATGCTTGGTTTATCTCCCCTGTGTTGACTTGTTGTTCTGTAATTTGTGTTTAGTTTGTCTCCCCTGTGGTGACTTGTTCTGCCATTTAGTTATTGTGAGGTTTATGTGGTTTATCTCCCCTGTGGTGACTTGTTCTGCCATTTAGTTATTGTGAGGTTTATGCTTGGTTTGTCTCCCCTGTAGTGACTTGTTGTTCTGTCATTTAGTGATTGTGAGGTTTGTGTTTGGTTTGTCTCCCCTGTGGTGAGTTGTTCTGTCATTAAGTGATTGTGAGGTTTGTGTTTAGTTTGTCTCCCCTGTGGTGACTTGTTGTTCTGTCATTTAGTTATTGTGAGGTTGTGTTTAGTTTGTCTTCCCTGTGGTGACTTGTTCTGCCATTTAGTGATTGTGAGGTTTGTGTTTGGTTTATCTCCCCTGTGGTGATTTGTTGTTCTGTCATTTAGTGATTTTGAGGTTTGTGTTTGGTTTGTCTCCCCTGTGGTGACTTTTTCTGTCATTTAGTGATTGTGAGGTTTGTGTTTGGTTTGTCTCCCCTGTGGTGACTTGTTGTTCTGTCATTTAGTGATTGTGAGGTTTGTGTTTAGTTTGTCTCCCCTGTGGTGACTTGTTCTGCCATTTAGTGATTAATCGAGAGGTTTGTTTTTGGTTTGTCTCCCCTGTGGTGACTTGTTGTTCTGTCATTTAGTGATTGTGAGGTTTGTGTTTGGTTTGTCTCCCCTGTGGTGAGTTGTTCTGTCATTTAGTGATTGTGAGGTTTGTGTTTAGTTTGTCTCCCCTGTGGTGACTTGTTCTGTCATTTAGTGATTGTGAGGTTTGTGTTTGGTTTGTCTCCCCTGTGGTGACTTGTTGTTCTGTCATTTAGTGATTGTGAGGTTTGTGTTTGGTTTGTCTCCCCTGTGGTGAGTTGTTCTGTCATTTAGTCATTGTGAGGTTTGTGTTTAGTTTGTCTCCCCTGTGGTGACTTGTTCTGCCATTTAGTGATTGTGAGGTTTGTGTTTGGTTTGTCTCCCCTGTGGTGACTTGTTGTTCTGTCATTTAGTGATTGTGAGGTTTGTGTTTGGTTTGTCTCCCCTGTGGTGAGTTGTTGTTTTGTCATTTAGTGATTGTGAGGTTTGTGTTTGGTTTGTCTCCCCTGTGGTGAGTTGTTCTGTCATTTAGTGATTGTGAGGTTTGTGTTTAGTTTGTCTCCCCTGTGGTGACTTGTTCTGTCATTTAGTGATTGTGAGGTTTGTGTGGTTTGTCTCCCCTGTGGTGAGTTGTTCTGTCATTTAGTGATTGTGAGGTTTGTGTGGTTTGTCTCCCATGTGGTGACTTGTTCTGTCATTTAGTGATTGTGAGGTTTGTGTTTAGTTTGTCTCCCCTGTGGTGACTTGTTCTGTCATTTAGTGATTGTGAGGTTTGTGTGGTTTGTCTCCCCTGTGGTGACTTGTTGTTCTGTCATTTAGTGATTGTGAGGTTTATGTGGTTTGTCTCCCCTGTGGTGACTTGTTCTGTCACTTAGTGATTGTGAGGTTTGTGTTTGGTTTGTCTCCCCTGTGGTGAGTTGTTCTGTCATTTAGTGATTGTGAGGTTTGTGTTTAGTTTGTCTCCCCTGTGGTGATTTGTTGTTCTGTCACTTAGTTATTGTGAGGTTTGTGTGGTTTGTCTCCCCTGTGGTGTCTTGTTGTTCTGCCATTTAGTGATTAATCGAGAGGTTTGTTTTTGGTTTGTCTCCCCTGTGGTGACTTGTTCTGTCATTTAGTGATTGTGAGGTTTGTGTTTGGTTTGTCTCCCCTGTGGTGAGTTGTTCTGGCATTTAGTGATTGTGAGGTTTGTGTTTAGTTTGTCTCCCCTGTGGTGACTTGTTCTGTCATTTAGTGATTGTGAGGTTTGTGTTTGGTTTGTCTCCCCTGTGGTGACTTGTTGTTCTGTCATTTAGTGATTGTGAGGTTTGTGTTTAGTTTGTCTCCCCTGTGGTGACTTGTTCTGTCATTTAGTGATTGTGAGGTTTGTGTTTGGTTTGTCTCCCCTGTGGTGACTTGTTGTTCTGTCATTTAGTTATTGTGAGGTTCGTGTTTGGTTTGTCTCCCCTGTGGTGAGTTGTTCTGTCATTTAGTGATTGTGAGGTTTGTGTTTAGTTTGTCTCCCCTGTGGTGACTTGTTCTGTCATTTAGTGATTGTGAGGTTTGTGTTTGGTTTGTCTCCCCTGTGGTGACTTGTTGTTCTGTCATTTAGTGATTGTGAGGTTTGTGTTTAGTTTGTCTCCCCTGTGGTGACTTGTTCTGTCATTTAGTGATTGTGAGGTTTGTGTTTGGTTTGTCTCCCCTGTGGTGACTTGTTGTTCTGTCATTTAGTGATTGTGAGGTTTGTGTTTAGTTTGTCTCCCCTGTGGTGACTTGTTGTTCTGTCATTTAGTGATTGTGAGGTTTGTGTTTGGTTTATCTCCCCTGTGGTGATTTGTTGTTCTGTCATTTAGTGATTGTGAGGTTTGTGTTTAGTTTGTCTCCCCTGTGGTGACTTGTTTTGTCATTTAGTGATTGTGAGGTTTGTGTTTGGTTTATCTCCCCTGTGGTGATTTGTTGTTCTGTCATTTAGTGATTGTGAGGTTTGTGTTTGGTTTGTCTCCCCTGTGGTGAGTTGTTCTGTCATTTAGTGATTGTGAGGTTTGTGTTTGGTTTATCTCCCCTGTGGTGACTTGTTCTGTCATTTAGTGATTGTGAGGTTTGTGTTTAGTTTGTCTCCCCTGTGGTGACTTGTTGTTCTGTCATTTAGTGATTGTGAGGTTTGTGTTTAGTTTGTCTCCCCTGTGGTGACTTGTTGTTCTGTCATTTAGTGATTGTGAGGTTTGTGTTTGGTTTATCTCCCCTGTGGTGATTTGTTGTTATGTCATTTAGTGATTGTGAGGTTTGTGTTTGGTTTATCTCCCCTGTGGTGACTTGTTCTGTCATTTAGTGATTGTGAGGTTTGTGTTTGGTTTGTCTCCCCTGTGGTGACTTGTTGTTCTGTCATTTAGTGATTGTGAGGTTTGTGTTTAGTTTGTCTCCCCTGTGGTGATTTGTTGTTCTGTCATTTAGTGATTGTGAGGTTTGTGTTTGGTTTATCTCCCCTGTGGTGATTTGTTGTTCTGTCATTTAGTGATTGTGAGGTTTGTGTTTAGTTTGTCTCCCCTGTGGTGACTTGTTCTGTCATTTAGTGATTGTGAGGTTTGTGTTTGGTTTGTCTCCCCTGTGGTGACTTGTTGTTCTGTCATTTAGTGATTGTGAGGTTTGTGTTTGGTTTGTCTCCCCTGTGGTGACTTGTTCTGTCATTTAGTGATTGTGAGGTTTGTGTTTGGTTTGTCTCCCCTGTGGTGACTTGTTGTTCTGTCATTTAGTGATTGTGAGGTTTGTGTTTAGTTTGTCTCCCCTGTGGTGACTTGTTCTGTCATTTAGTGATTGTGAGGTTTGTGTTTGGTTTGTCTCCCCTGTGGTGACTTGTTGTTCTGTCATTTAGTGATTGTGAGGTTTGTGTTTAGTTTGTCTCCCCTGTGGTGACTTGTTCTGTCATTTAGTGATTGTGAGGTTTGTGTTTGGTTTGTCTCCCCTGTGGTGACTTGTTGTTCTGTCATTTAGTGATTGTGAGGTTTGTGTTTGGTTTATCTCCCCTGTGGTGTCTTGTTGTTCTGTCATTTAGTGATTGTGAGGTTTGTGTTTGGTTTCTCTCCCCTGTGATGACTTGTTGTTCTGTCATTTAGTGATTGTGAGGTTTGTGTTTAGTTTGTCTCCCCTGTGGTGACTTGTTCTGTCATTTAGTGATTGTGAGGTTTGTGTTTAGTTTGTCTCCCCTGTGGTGATTTGTTGTTCTGTCACTTAGTTATTGTGAGGTTTGTGTTTAGTTTGTCTGCCCTGTGGTGACTTGTTGTTCTGTCATTTAGTGATTGTGAGGTTTGTGTTTGGTTTGTCTCCCCTGTGGTGAGTTGTTCTGTCATGTAGTGATTGTGAGGTTTGTGTTTAGTTTGTCTCCCCTGTGGTGACTTGTTCTGCCATTTAGTTATTGTGAGGTTTATGTGGTTTATCTCCCCTGTGGTGACTTGTTCTGCCATTTAGTTATTGTGAGGTTTATGCTTGGTTTGTCTCCCCTGTGGTGAGTTGTTCTGTCATTTAGTGATTGTGATGTTTGTGTGGTTTGTCTCCCCTGTGGTGACTTGTTGTTCTGTCATTTAGTGATTGTGAGGTTTGTGTGGTTTGTCTCCCCTGTGGTGACTTGTTGTTCTGTCATTTAGTGATTGTGAGGTTTGTGTTTAGTTTGTCTCCCCTGTGGTGATTTGTTCTGTCATTTAGTGATTGTGAGGTTTGTGTGGTTTGTCTCCCCTGTGGTGAGTTGTTCTGTCATTTAGTGATTGTGAGGTTTGTGTGGTTTGTCTCCCCTGTGGTGAGTTGTTCTGTCATTTAGTGATTGTGATGTTTGTGTGGTTTGTCTCCCCTGTGGTGACTTGTTGTTCTGTCATTTAGTGATTGTGAGGTTTGTGTGGTTTGTCTCCCCTGTGGTGACTTGTTGTTCTGTCATTTAGTGATTGTGAGGTTTGTGTGGTTTGTCTCCCCTGTGGTGACTTGTTGTTCTGTCATTTAGTGATTGTGAGGTTTGTGTGGTTTGTCTCCCCTGTGGTGAGTTGTTCTGTCATTTAGTGATTGTGAGGTTTGTGTGGTTTGTCTCCCCTGTGGTGACTTGTTGTTCTGTCATTTAGTGATTGTGAGGTTTGTGTGGTTTGTCTCCCCTGTGGTGACTTGTTCTGTCATTTAGTGATTGTGAGGTTTGTGTTTGGTTTGTCTCCCCTGTGGTGACTTGTTGTTCTGTCATTTAGTGATTGTGAGGTTTGTGTTTAGTTTGTCTCCCCTGTGGTGACTTGTTCTGTCATTTAGTGATTGTGAGGTTTGTGTTTAGTTTGTCTCCCCTGTGGTGATTTGTTGTTCTGTCACTTAGTTATTGTGAGGTTTGTGTTTAGTTTGTCTGCCCTGTGGTGACTTGTTGTTCTGCCATTTAGTTATTGTGAGGTTTATGTGGTTTATCTCCCCTGTGGTGACTTGTTCTGCCATTTAGTTATTGTGAGGTTTATGCTTGGTTTGTCTCCCCTGTGGTGACTTGTTGTTCTGCCATTTAGTGATTGTGAGGTTTATGTGGTTTGTCTCCCCTGTGGTGACTTGTTGTTCTGTCATTTAGTGATTGTGAGGTTTGTGTTTAGTTTGTCTCCCCTATGGTGACTTGTTGTTCTGCCATTTAGTGATTGTGATGTTTATGTGGTTTGTCTCCCCTGTGGTGAGTTGTTCTGTCATTTAGTGATTGTGAGGTTTGTGTGGTTTGTCTCCCCTGTGGTGACTTGTTGTTCTGTCATTTAGTGATTGTGAGGTTTGTGTGGTTTGTCTCCCCTGTGGTGACTTGTTCTGCCATTTAGTGATTGTGAGGTTTATGTGGTTTGTCTCCCCTGTGGTGACTTGTTCTGTCATTTAGTTATTGTGAGGTTTATGCTTGGTTTATCTCCCCTGTGGTGAGTTGTTCTGTCATTTAGTGATTGTGAGGTTTGTGTTTAGTTTGTCTCCCCTGTGGTGACTTGTTCTGTCATTTAGTGATTGTGAGGTTTGTGTTTAGTTTGTCTCCCCTGTGGTGACTTGTTCTGCCATTTAGTGATTGTGAGGTTTGTGTGGTTTGTCTCCCCTGTGGTGAGTTGTTCTGTCATTTAGTGATTGTGAGGTTTGTGTGGTTTGTCTCCCCTGTGGTGACTTGTTCTGTCATTTAGTGATTGTGAGGTTTGTGTTTAGTTTGTCTCCCCTGTGGTGACTTGTTGTTCTGCGATTTAGTGATTGTGAGGTTTGTGTTTGGTTTGTCTTCCCTGTGGTGACTTGTTCTGCCATTTAGTGATTGTGAGGTTTGTGTTTGGTTTGTCTCCCCTATGGTGACTTGTTCTGTCATTTAGTGATTGTGAGGTTTGTGTTTAGTTTGTCTCCCCTGTGGTGACTTGTTGTTCTGCGATTTAGTGATTGTGAGGTTTGTGTTTGGTTTGTCTCCCCTGTGGTGACTTGTTGTTCTGTCATTTAGTGATTGTGATGTGTATGTGGTTTGTCTCCCCTTTGGTGACTTGTTCTGCCATTTAGTGATTGTGAGGTTTGTGTGGTTTGTCTCCCCTGTGGTGACTGGTTGTTCTGTCATTTAGTGATTGTGAGGTTTGTGTTTGGTTTGTCTCCCCTGTGGTGACTTGTTGTTCTGTCATTTAGTGATTGTGAGGTTTATGCTTGGTTTATCTCCCCTGTGGTGACTTGTTGTTGTGTCATTTAGTGATTGTGAGGTTTGTGTTTGGTTTGTCTCCCCTGTGGTGACTTGTTCTGTCATTTAGTGATTGTGAGGTTTGTGTTTGGTTTGTCTCCCCTGTGGTGACTTGTTGTTCTGTCATTTAGTGATTGTGAGGTTTGTGTTTAGTTTGTCTCCCCTGTGGTGACTTGTTGTTCTGCCATTTAGTTATTGTGATGTGTATGTGGTTCGTCTCCCCTTTGGTGACTTGTTCTGCCATTTAGTGATTGTGAGGTTTGTGTTTGGTTTGTCTCCCCTGTGGTGACTTGTTGTTCTGTCATTTAGTGATTGTGAGGTTTGTGTTTGGTTTGTCTCCCCTGTTGTTACCTGTTGTTCCGTCATTTAGTGATTTTGAGGTTTGTGTTTGGTTTGTCTCCCCTGTGGTGACTTGTTGTTCTGTCATTTAGTGATTGTGAGGTTTGTGTTTGGTTTGTCTCCCCTGTGGTGAGTTCTTGTGTCATTTAGTGATTGTGAGGTTTGTGTTTAGTTTGTCTCCCCTGTGGTGACTTGTTCTGTCATTTAGTGATTGTGAGGTTTGTGTTTGGTTTGTCTCCCCTGTGGTGACTTGTTCTGCCATTTAGTGATTGTGAGGTTTATGTGGTTTGTCTCCCCTGTGGTGACTTGTTCTGTCATTTAGTTATTGTGAGGTTTATGCTTGGTTTATCTCCCCTGTGGTGAGTTGTTCTGTCATTTAGTGATTGTGAGGTTTGTGTTTAGTTTGTCTCCCCTGTGGTGACTTGTTCTGTCATTTAGTGATTGTGAGGTTTGTGTTTAGTTTGTCTCCCCTGTGGTGACTTGTTCTGCCATTTAGTGATTGTGAGGTTTGTGTGGTTTGTCTCCCCTGTGGTGAGTTGTTCTGTCATTTAGTGATTGTGAGGTTTGTGTGGTTTGTCTCCCCTGTGGTGACTTGTTCTGTCATTTAGTGATTGTGAGGTTTGTGTTTAGTTTGTCTCCCCTGTGGTGACTTGTTGTTCTGCGATTTAGTGATTGTGAGGTTTGTGTTTGGTTTGTCTTCCCTGTGGTGACTTGTTCTGCCATTTAGTGATTGTGAGGTTTGTGTTTGGTTTGTCTCCCCTATGGTGACTTGTTCTGTCATTTAGTGATTGTGAGGTTTGTGTTTAGTTTGTCTCCCCTGTGGTGACTTGTTGTTCTGCGATTTAGTGATTGTGAGGTTTGTGTTTGGTTTGTCTCCCCTGTGGTGACTTGTTGTTCTGTCATTTAGTGATTGTGATGTGTATGTGGTTTGTCTCCCCTTTGGTGACTTGTTCTGCCATTTAGTGATTGTGAGGTTTGTGTGGTTTGTCTCCCCTGTGGTGACTGGTTGTTCTGTCATTTAGTGATTGTGAGGTTTGTGTTTGGTTTGTCTCCCCTGTGGTGACTTGTTGTTCTGTCATTTAGTGATTGTGAGGTTTATGCTTGGTTTATCTCCCCTGTGGTGACTTGTTGTTGTGTCATTTAGTGATTGTGAGGTTTGTGTTTGGTTTGTCTCCCCTGTGGTGACTTGTTCTGTCATTTAGTGATTGTGAGGTTTGTGTTTGGTTTGTCTCCCCTGTGGTGACTTGTTGTTCTGTCATTTAGTGATTGTGAGGTTTGTGTTTAGTTTGTCTCCCCTGTGGTGACTTGTTGTTCTGCCATTTAGTTATTGTGATGTGTATGTGGTTCGTCTCCCCTTTGGTGACTTGTTCTGCCATTTAGTGATTGTGAGGTTTGTGTTTGGTTTGTCTCCCCTGTGGTGACTTGTTGTTCTGTCATTTAGTGATTGTGAGGTTTGTGTTTGGTTTGTCTCCCCTGTTGTTACCTGTTGTTCCGTCATTTAGTGATTTTGAGGTTTGTGTTTGGTTTGTCTCCCCTGTGGTGACTTGTTGTTCTGTCATTTAGTGATTGTGAGGTTTGTGTTTGGTTTGTCTCCCCTGTGGTGAGTTCTTGTGTCATTTAGTGATTGTGAGGTTTGTGTTTAGTTTGTCTCCCCTGTGGTGACTTGTTCTGTCATTTAGTGATTGTGAGGTTTGTGTTTGGTTTGTCTCCCCTGTGGTGACTTGTTCTGTCATTTAGTGATTAACTGTGAGGTTTGTGTTTGGTTTGTCTCCCCTGTGGTGACTTGTTGTTCTGTCATTTAGTGATTGTGAGGTTTGTGTTTGGTTTGTCTCCCCTGTGGTGACTTGTTGTTCTGCGATTTAGTGATTGTGAGGTTTGTGTTTGGTTTGTCTCCCCTGTGGTGACTTGTTGTTCTGCCATTTAGTGATTGTGAGGTTTGTGTTTGGTTTGTCTCCCCTGTGGTGAGTTGTTGTTCTGTCATTTAGTGATTGTGAGGTTTGTGTTTAGTTTGTCTCCCCTGTGGTGACTTGTTGTTCTGCCATTTAGTGATTGTGAGGTTTGTGTTTGGTTTGTCTCCCCTGTGGTGACTTGTTGTTCTGTCATTTAGTGATTGTGAGGTTTGTGTTTAGTTTGTCTCCCCTGTGGTGACTTGTTCTGTCATTTAGTGATTGTGAGGTTTGTGTTTGGTTTGTCTCCCCTGTGGTGACTTGTTGTTCTGTCATTTAGTGATTGTGAGGTTTGTGTTTGGTTTGTCTCCCCTGTGGTGACTTGTTCTGTCATTTAGTGATTGTGAGGTTTGTGTTTGGTTTGTCTCCCCTGTGGTGACTTGTTGTTCCGTCATTTAGTGATTTTGAGGTTTGTGTTTGGTTTGTCTACCCTGTGGTGACTTGTTGTTTTGTCAATTAGTGATTGTGAGGTTTGTGTTTAGTTTGTCTCCCCTGTGGTGACTTGTTCTGCCATTTAGTGATTAATCGAGAGGTTTGTTTTTGGTTTGTCTCCCCTGTGGTGACTTGTTCTGTCATTTAGTGATTGTGAGGTTTGTGTGGTTTGTCTCCCCTGTGGTGTCTTGTTGTTCTGTCATTTAGTGATTGTGAGGTTTGTGTTTGGTTTGTCTCCCCTGTGGTGAGTTGTTCTGTCATTTAGTGATTGTGAGGTTTGTGTGGTTTGTCTCCCCTGTGGTGACTTGTTGTTCTGCCATTTAGTGATTGTGAGGTTTGTGTTTAGTTTGTCTCCCCTGTGGTGACTTGTTCTGTCATTTAGTGATTGTGAGGTTTGTGTTTGGTTTGTCTCCCCTGTGGTGACTTGTTGTTCTGTCATTTAGTGATTGTGAGGTTTGTGTTTAGTTTGTCTCCCCTGTGGTGACTTGTTCTGTCATTTAGTGATTGTGAGGTTTGTGTTTGGTTTGTCTCCCCTGTGGTGACTTGTTGTTCTGTCATTTAGTGATTGTGAGGTTTGTGTTTGGTTTGTCTCCCCTGTGGTGAGTTGTTGTGTCATTTAGTGATTGTGAGGTTTGTGTTTAGTTTGTCTCCCCTGTGGTGACTTGTTGTGTCATTTAGTGATTGTGAGGTTTGTGTTTGGTTTGTCTCCCCTGTGGTGACTTGTTCTGTCATTTAGTGATTGTGAGGTTTGTGTTTGGTTTGTCTCCCCTGTGGTGACTTGTTGTTCTGTCATTTAGTGATTGTGAGGTTTGTGTTTAGTTTGTCTCCCCTGTGGTGACTTGTTGTTCTGCCATTTAGTGATTGTGAGGTTTGTGTTTGGTTTGTCTCCCCTGTGGTGACTTGTTCTGTCATTTAGTGATTGTGAGGTTTGTGTTTGGTTTGTCTCCCCTGTGGTGAGTTGTTGTGTCATTTAGTGATTGTGAGGTTTGTGTTTGGTTTGTCTCCCCTGTGGTGACTTGTTCTGTCATTTAGTGATTGTGAGGTTTGTGTTTGGTTTGTCTCCCCTGTGGTGAGTTGTTCTGTCATTTAGTGATTGTGAGGTTTGTGTTTGGTTTGTCTCCCCTGTGGTGACTTGTTGTTCTGTCATTTAGTGATTAATCGAGAGGTTTGTTTTTGGTTTGTCTCCCCTGTGGTGACTTGTTCTGTCATTTAGTGATTGTGAGGTTTATGTGGTTTGTCTCCCCTGTGGTGACTTGTTGTTCCGTCATTTAGTGATTTTGAGGTTTGTGTTTGGTTTGTCTACCCTGTGGTGACTTGTTGTTTTGTCAATTAGTGATTGTGAGGTTTGTGTTTAGTTTGTCTCCCCTGTGGTGACTTGTTCTGCCATTTAGTGATTAATCGAGAGGTTTGTTTTTGGTTTGTCTCCCCTGTGGTGACTTGTTCTGTCATTTAGTGATTGTGAGGTTTGTGTGGTTTGTCTCCCCTGTGGTGTCTTGTTGTTCTGTCATTTAGTGATTGTGAGGTTTGTGTTTGGTTTGTCTCCCCTGTGGTGAGTTGTTCTGTCATTTAGTGATTGTGAGGTTTGTGTGGTTTGTCTCCCCTGTGGTGACTTGTTGTTCTGCCATTTAGTGATTGTGAGGTTTGTGTTTAGTTTGTCTCCCCTGTGGTGACTTGTTCTGTCATTTAGTGATTGTGAGGTTTGTGTTTGGTTTGTCTCCCCTGTGGTGACTTGTTGTTCTGTCATTTAGTGATTGTGAGGTTTGTGTTTAGTTTGTCTCCCCTGTGGTGACTTGTTCTGTCATTTAGTGATTGTGAGGTTTGTGTTTGGTTTGTCTCCCCTGTGGTGACTTGTTGTTCTGTCATTTAGTGATTGTGAGGTTTGTGTTTAGTTTGTCTCCCCTGTGGTGACTTGTTCTGTCATTTAGTGATTGTGAGGTTTGTGTTTGGTTTGTCTCCCCTGTGGTGAGTTGTTCTGTCATTTAGTGATTGTGAGGTTTGTGTTTGGTTTGTCTCCCCTGTGGTGACTTGTTGTTCCGTCATTTAGTGATTTTGAGGTTTGTGTTTGGTTTGTCTACCCTGTGGTGACTTGTTGTTTTGTCAATTAGTGATTGTGAGGTTTGTGTTTAGTTTGTCTCCCCTGTGGTGACTTGTTCTGCCATTTAGTGATTAATCGAGAGGTTTGTTTTTGGTTTGTCTCCCCTGTGGTGACTTGTTCTGTCATTTAGTGATTGTGAGGTTTGTGTTTGGTTTGTCTCCCCTGTGGTGTCTTGTTGTTCTGTCATTTAGTGATTGTGAGGTTTGTGTTTAGTTTGTCTCCCCTGTGGTGACTTGTTCTGCCATTTAGTGATTAATCGAGAGGTTTGTTTTTGGTTTGTCTCCCCTGTGGTGACTTGTTCTGTCATTTAGTGATTGTGAGGTTTGTGTTTGGTTTGTCTCCCCTGTGGTGACTTGTTGTTCTGCCATTTAGTGATTGTGAGGTTTGTGTTTAGTTTGTCTCCCCTGTGGTGACTTGTTCTGTCATTTAGTTATTGTGAGGTTTATGTGGTTTGTCTCCCCTGTGGTGACTTGTTCTGTCATTTAGTGATTGTGAGGTTTGTGTGGTTTGTCTCCCCTGTGGTGACTTGTTGTTCTGCCATTTAGTGATTGTGAGGTTTGTGTTTAGTTTGTCTCCCCTGTGGTGACTTGTTCTGTCATTTAGTTATTGTGAGGTTTATGTGGTTTGTCTCCCCTGTGGTGACTTGTTCTGTCATTTAGTGATTGTGAGGTTTGTGTGGTTTGTCTCCCCTGTGGTGACTTGTTGTTCTGTCATTTAGTGATTGTGAGGTTTGTGTTTAGTTTGTCTCCCCTGTGGTGACTTGTTCTGCCATTTAGTGATTAATCGAGAGGTTTGTGTTTGGTTTGTCTCCCCTGTGGTGACTTGTTCTGTCATTTAGTGATTGTGAGGTTTGTGTGGTTTGTCTCCCCTGTGGTGACTTGTTGTTCTGTCATTTAGTGATTGTGAGGTTTGTGTTTGGTTTGTCTCCCCTGTGGTGTCTTGTTGTTCTGTCATTTAGTGATTGTGAGGTTTGTGTTTGGTTTGTCTCCCCTGTGGTGAGTTGTTCTGTCATTTAGTGATTGTGATGTTTGTGTGGTTTGTCTCCCCTGTGGTGACTTGTTGTTCTGCCATTTAGTGATTGTGAGGTTTGTGTTTAGTTTGTCTCCCCTGTGGTGACTTGTTCTGTCATTTAGTTATTGTGAGGTTTATGTGGTTTGTCTCCCCTGTGGTGACTTGTTCTGTCATTTAGTGATTGTGAGGTTTGTGTGGTTTGTCTCCCCTGTGGTGACTTGTTGTTCTGCCATTTAGTGATTAATCGAGAGGTTTGTTTTTGGTTTGTCTCCCTTGTGGTGACTTGTTCTGTCATTTAGTGATTGTGAGGTTTGTGTTTGGTTTGTCTCCCCTGTGGTGACTTGTTCTGCCATTTAGTGATTAATCGAGAGGTTTGTTTTTGGTTTGTCTCCCTTGTGGTGACTTGTTCTGTCATTTAGTGATTGTGAGGTTTGTGTGGTTTGTCTCCCCTGTGGTGACTTGTTGTTCTGTCATTTAGTGATTAATCGAGAGGTTTGTTTTTGGTTTGTCTCCCTTGTGGTGACTTGTTCTGTCATTTAGTGATTGTGAGGTTTGTGTTTGGTTTGTCTCCCCTGTGGTGACTTGTTCTGCCATTTAGTGATTAATCGAGAGGTTTGTTTTTGGTTTGTCTCCCCTGTGGTGACTTGTTCTGTCATTTAGTGATTGTGAGGTTTGTGTGGTTTGTCTCCCCTGTGGTGACTTGTTGTTCTGCCATTTAGTGATTAATCGAGAGGTTTGTTTTTGGTTTGTCTCCCTTGTGGTGACTTGTTCTGTCATTTAGTGATTGTGAGGTTTGTGTTCGGTTTGTCTCCCCTGTGGTGACTTGTTCTGCCATTTAGTGATTAATCGAGAGGTTTGTTTTTGGTTTGTCTCCCTTGTGGTGACTTGTTCTGCCATTTAGTGATTGTGAGGTTTGTGTTTGGTTTGTCTCCCCTGTGGTGACTTGTTCTGCCATTTAGTGATTAATCGAGAGGTTTGTTTTTGGTTTGTCTCCCCTGTGGTGACTTGTTGTTCTGCCATTTAGTGATTGTGAGGTTTGTGTTTAGTTTGTCTCCCCTGTGGTGACTTGTTCTGCCATTTAGTGATTAATCGAGAGGTTTGTTTTTGGTTTGTCTCCCCTGTGGTGACTTGTTCTGTCATTTAGTGATTGTGAGGTTTGTGTGGTTTGTCTCCCCTGTGGTGACTTGTTGTTCAGTAGTCGATTTCACAAAAAGTCGTAAGTGTAAAATCTTTCGTAAGTGCTGACGTCACAATGGATTTCCCTTTGATCTTAAAACACTTAAGATAGATTTTATACTTACGAATTTTTGTGAAATCGACTCCTGTCATTTAGTGATTGTGAGGTTTGTGTTTGGTTTGTCTCCCCTGTGGTGAGTTGTTCTGTCATTTAGTGATTGTGAGGTTTGTGTTTAGTTTGTCTCCCCTGTGGTGACTTGTTCTGTCATTTAGTGATTGTGAGGTTTGTGTTTGGTTTGTCTCCCCTGTGGTGACTTATTCTGCCATTTAGTGATTAATCGAGAGGTTTGTTTTTGGTTTGTCTCCCCTGTGGTGACTTGTTCTGTCATTTAGTGATTGTGAGGTTTGTGTTTGGTTTGTCTCCCCTGTGGTGACTTGTTCTGTCATTTAGTGATTGTGAGGTTTGTGTGGTTTGTCTCCCCTGTGGTGATTTGTTGTTCTGTCATTTAGTGATTGTGAGGTTTGTGTTTGGTTTGTCTCCCCTGTGGTGACTTGTTCTGCCATTTAGTGATTAATCGAGAGGTTTGTGTTTAGTTTGTCTCCCCTGTGGTGACTTGTTCTGCCATTTAGTGATTAATCGAGAGGTTTGTGTTTGGTTTGTCTCCCCTGGGGTTACGTGTTCTGTCATTTAGTGATTTATGTTCTGAAAAAATTTACTGCTGTTATAATTTCACCCTACACTTTTGTAAACAACAAATCTGCCATATTGTTTATGTTAAAAACAAAGTGAAAAGTCCAATAGCATGGAAGACAACTTAGAGAAAATGGAGGTAATATTTTTATGTCAAGCAAGGTATAGAACATACATATAAGTTTACAATAATAATGTAGCATGCTAAAAGATATTTTGTATAATTTGTCATATGGTTCATAATTATCCAATCACAGAAAGCTAATTACAATGAAAATAATGAAGTGTTTTTCACTGTGTAAAAAGGGGTCTCAGGAGCTATGTGGTCTAGATAGCTAGTTGTCATATTGATCAATGGGGTATCAAAACTCGGGTTTTGAGTTCAAGTTGGACATAATATACTCAGGTTTCTTCAGCTAATAAAAAGTAATGTATTTTGAAAACATGACGACAATGGCATAAAACTGTGAACAAACAAAATCATCAGCCTTTTCCTGCTGTACATAAATACAACTTTACCATTTCAGCTACAGACGGCAGCCAACTATACTGGACAGATAATATAGATAAAGCTGTATATGTGTATGATCTTGAAAGTCATCATAATAAACCACACAGAGTCATTGATACAGGTATAAATGACAAACCTTCCAGTCTCTATTTCACAAAACATGGTGTGACTTACGACCAGTCTTATGTTGTATGGTTTGTACAAGATTAAGGACTGGTAGTAAATTTGTACGACCTTTATTGAGGTTCAATCTATAGTGTGACTAGGCCCAGTATTACTTGATGTAACTGATAAATAACAGGAATGCCAGGTGCACTTGGGTAAGACTAACTACTCTCCGGCACAGAGAACATAACTGGTTCCCAGATAAAACCTCTGACACACATCATACCCTGTTTACTGCGGGACTACATTTGTCGTGTGACATTTGTAAACAAAGAATGATGTTTGTAAAATAATACACTAGACCTTATTTATTTATATATAGAATATTAAACACATTTGATACAGTTTTACATTAAAATTGCTGCTTTGTACGCTAAGCTTATCCGCCATGGTGTAAACCAATGTGTGGAGAGGTGATTGTGGTTGAGGTAGGATAAAGAGAATTCTTCGCATGGAGATTGAAGACTAAATTAGACCTGTTATTATCTTGTAAAATGTTCCTTGTATATCAAGTGCATGTAACAGTTTCAAAATTTACTTAAATTAAGTCAATCAAAATGAATTATTTTCTTTTCAGACAATTTGTTTCCAAAAACATGCCGACAGGAGGATTTATGTTGTTGAATGTATTATCATTAATTTTAAATTCAATCAAAAGCTTGCTACTTACCTCAAATGATCCTTACTTTCAAGAATCCATCTAACTTGATCATCTCATAAGTTTTCATGCAAAATGGTTAAGTTGCAATAGATTTCTGAATGCTGAAAATACTGAGCATATTGGATATTTATTATTGAACGAAATCACATTTCCATGATTTTATATTATTGTAAAATGATCAGATACATGTAGGTGATTCTGCAACCTAATAACAAATGTGTATGGACCTGAGTACATTAATGGAATTTTATTTAGATGTAACTTTCCACACATTTAATCTGTCAGAATCACGTATATCCTTTGTACACTCAGAAACCACAAGTTTACACAGTAAAATTTTTTGTTTCATTAGCATTAAACCAAGTATAATATTCAGTGTCATTAAAGCTGTTTTCTTTCCGAATTTGCAGGTTTAAGTTTACCTGTAGGAATTGCTGTAGATAGGATTACTGCTCTCTTGTTTATAGTGGACAGTTTCAAAAATAGAATAATTGCCTGCAATAACTATGGTGATTTGTGTACAGTGATACATGGAGGTTTAGATAAACCACAAGATATATTTGTTGTGCACAATTATAGGTATGTACATGTAGATTTTACACATGCTAGTCCTTTTGTATTTGTTACATTTCTGTCAGATATTCTTCTCTGGTTTTACCCTATAAATGGCACTGTTTTTATTACATGCACAGTAAAAAGCTTTTGTATCCTTATAATTTCCTAATAACTTTTCAGAGAAAATACTTAATCATACAAATCCTATGTAAAATCAAGAGAGACACATTTACCTACCAAATATGCAGTGATTTAGCTAGCGTGTGCCACTTTCGCAATTGGCAAATCCCTTTCAGAAATGACAACAATATTTTGAATGCAATTTGCCACTTAAAGTTAGTTTACGAATTCTCACCGTTTAAATCTGCACATGTAAACCCAAAAAGGTACAAGTTTATGACGAGCCTATCAGAGTAATTATGTAATAAATATGTCACCTTACATTGTTTGATTAATCAGTTAACTACTGGGTAACACACAATCCAACATAGCCATAGGTACCAAGAGTTCCATTGGGCAACTACTCGGTTGACCTTATGGTACCACTTGGCCTTGATCATTCTTTAAAGCAAAGATGAAGTCGACCTATATATTCTTTTAATTTTATTGCTATTTTCTTTAGAAATCGTCATATTTGTATCACAGCCTCATGTTTATGTTTACATGTCATTTGTTAAAGCTGGTTCCCGAATGATTTAATTTGTACATGAAGCATAGGGTTAAGTTACTACTGAAAACCAGTACAAAGCAAAAAGAAAATTATAGTACTTGTGTCCGGAGAGGATGTGAACTTGATGCCTGAGATTGCAAACACATTTAAATTACTACTGCAAAAATTTTAAAATGAGTATTATGGCAGTTTCTTTTAAAATATTAAATTTTAATCTGTATAATTTTTTTAATATGACATTTATAACTGAATACATAATATATGCTACAAAACGATGCTAGAAAAATAATTCAATATTTATTGTT
The DNA here is from genome assembly GCA_944474755.1 of Limnoperna fortunei. NCBI lineage: Eukaryota > Metazoa > Mollusca > Bivalvia > Mytilida > Modiolidae > Limnoperna > Limnoperna fortunei. The sequence continues at coordinate 16,086,085 of OX104114.1, read as the reverse complement.
ATTATTGTTTTTATTAATTAATAATTGTACATGCATTTATACATATAAATAAATATACACACAAATTAGGTCTTAAAAATGGTCATATGCAAAAATGACTAATAGTTCCAAAATCCTATCAAAAACTCTGGATATATATGAAATATTGTTATGCAAAGATTGTAATATGACAATTCCTATACAAATGTCAATTTCTTAAAACATTTTAGAAAGTTGATTTGGTCGGAAATTGGCAAGAACCCTTGTCTTAGTTCCTCTGAAATGAATGGTCAGAAGAAGAACACAATAGTAAGAAGTGATATTCAGCATCCACACAGTCTTGCAGTAGACGAAGTAGTTGATAGACTTTACTGGGTAGACTCTGTGTTGGACAGAATAGAAAGTGTTCACTTTGATGGAACAGACAGAAAGGTATGTTCATAATAAAGCCACAATATGCTTCACAGAAAACAGTTGATTGCTGGTACCCATTCTTTTAGATCACAAACTCGTGATGCCACATAATCAGTTTTTGTTAGTATTAGTGCTTATAGAGAGTAATTTTTGTCCCATATGGAATGAATGTCGATGAAAGTGAGACATATTCCCAGGTTTCCAGCCATGGCAGTATTAACACTCATGTCTGCCATATCTCTGTATCTCTCTCCCGTATATCTTTGTAAGCCATAGATCCAACATTTTGGCACAATCTTAGTTTTTGACATTTGGCAGTCATTCACCTATTACCCAGTGTTCCAGCTAAGAGTACCTCAGAATAACTTTTTTGTGTACTTGTTTTTGTTGCTTGGGGTGAAAACTTTTGTTGCTTTTTTTTATTATTATTAAATATACTGTTCTGTTTATTTTAATAGCCTTAAACCTTCATCTTAATTAATATAATTTATTCTCTACATTTATTTCAGGAAATTTTCATACAATACAACTAGTCTTCTCACTTTCGTGTATAAGAATGCTGTTGTATGATGTTGAAAAGTTCTTTGTTGCAGTTTTACTTGATGGCTAGAATCTTAAAAAAACAGTCTGGGTTTGGAAGTTTGGTCTGTGGCTTGTCTTAAGAAGTTTTAGTTGGCTTGAGACTCCTTATACTTCTGATTTATTGAGTGGCTGGACTATAGAAATACAGTAGAAGCTGGAATACATATATGGTTCAGGTATTGATCACACTATGGCAGCTCTACAAGTACTACAAATACAGCTGCAAAATAAGAGGGATTCTTAAAGCCATACAGTGAGCCATGGTTTTACCAAGTTTTTTCATAAGTAAATTCAAACTGTTTATGCAGTCCTAGCAGGCAAGAACTAGGTGATGATCTCTAGGTGATAAATTATGTGTGAGTTCTGATCCTTATTTGTGTTGCAACGACAGTTTTTTTTCCTGTAAATACAGCTGCCCCATCAGATTCAAATCCTGCAATGTTGTTGATATTTTAGATGTCAGCTGCTTAATTCTTTGTTGAAAGCTATGGTGATGGTATCAGCAGTTTCCTTTTGTAGCTCAAAGTCAATTGGGAATCTAGTCTTAAATTCACCTTCTGTGCTGATGTGCAGATGACCATGTGCTTACCTCGTCAACCAGCCTAGTTGTCTGGAGTTCAGTGCTGATGTAACATGTGCAGGTCACCATGTGCTTACCTCGTCAACCAGCCAGTCTGGAGTTCTGTGCTGATGTAACATGTGCAGGTCACCATGTGCTTACCTCGTCGACCAGCCAGCCAGCCTGGAGTTCAGTGCTGTTGTAACATGTGGAGGTCACCATGTGCTTACCTCGTCAACCAGCCAGACTGGAGTTCTGTGCTGATGTAACATCACCATGTGCTTACCTCGTCAACCAGCCAACCTGGAGTTCAGTGCTGATGTAACATGTGCAGGTCACCATGTGCTTACCTTGTCAACCAGCCTGGAGTTCTGTGCTGATTTAACATTTGCAGATGACCATGTTTTACCTTATCAACCAGCCAGCCTGGAGTTCTGTGCTGATGTAACATTTGCAGATCACCCTTTGCTTACATTGTCAACCAGCCAGTCTGGAGTTCTGTGCTGATGTAACATGTGCAGGTCACCATGCGCTTAAATCGTCAACCAGCCAGTCTGGAGTTCTGTGCTGATGTAACATGTGCAGGTCACCATGTGCTTAAATCGTCAACCAGCCTGTCTGGAGTTCTGTGCTGATGTAACATGGGTAGATCACCATGTGCTCACCTCATCAACCAGCCAGCCTGTAGTTCTGTGCTGATGTAACATTTGCAGTTGACCATGTGCTTACCTGGTCAACCAGCCAGCCTGGAGTAGTCTCTACAGGATTTTATGTCCTGCAGTAGAAGTTGTTGAAATCGTGCAATATGCAATATAGCTATACTAAATGTCACATGCCTGTGGAGTGCGTTTTTTTTTTTTTGCTAATGCATTTTTTTCTTATTCCATATTGTACCTTTCTATGCCTCTGTTGTTTGCATGTTACAAATCATTCTTGACTTCTTTGCTACAGGAATTTTACATTGTAAGTCAGCTTTTTTTGTTTCTTAAAGGATCTTATATTGTTTACAAATGTTCTTCTGCTTTTGTGAAGTACAGTGGTATTCCTACAAACCGCGAGACTCTTCTTGTATCAACAGCAAACGACAAAGCCCAAAGGATTACGAATAATCAAAATCTACTGCAACTAGGTTAAACTTTTGTTCTAATTTAGGTCAAAATTTACTATAGAAAATCCCTCTATCAAAATGAAAAACGCTACATTTCAAAACACTGAATATTTTGAGGAAATAATTGTTGATGTAATGTTTTGGATTTACGTAAGGGGCATAGGCTTAGCCATATGTTGTAAACAGCTTTTAATTCTAAGGCAAAATAACGCCACCAAAACAAGCTGACATTTACTATAGTAAGAAAAATAGCAAAGAAAACCGACCGAACAACAAGAGCCAAAAGTCAAGGGACAGTTACAAATCTGGATATAGTCAAAACACAACACAAAAACCAAAAACACAAAAAACAGAGAAAGAGAGGAATCACTACCAGATCGTATTTGAGACACTGATTTCCAACGATCAATTAAGTCATGGTGACGAGCATAGAACTTCTGGAGAGATAATATCAACCTAGGTGCAACAAACCCTAGTTTGAGTAGTTTAGCAGTCAACAGCAGGGATCGGTCTAGAAAATCGGAATACCGATCGCAGGATCTAACGTATAAGTTGTGAAATGTACACACCATACGCTGGAGCTGCTGGAATGTTGCTGTCGATGAACGGGAAGTTGACAATTGGAAAGTTGAAGTCATCACGTTTGTCATAGAGTCTAGTTTGTAGTTTTCATGAGTCTATTTCTAGAAGTAGGTCTAAGTAAGAGGCTGAGCTTAGTGTATTGGTGGTGTCTTTAATTTCAAGCTCGCTAGGGTAAATTGAATGTAAATAGTCACCAAATTTAGCATTGTTGAGGGACAAAACATCATCAATATATGGGAATGTTAAATTAAAGGTCTGGGCCAGTGTCTTTTCTTTCTTCTTCAGCAGGCCTTCTAGGAACTCAGCCTCATAAGAGTACAAAAACAGGTCGGCGAGGAGAGGAGCACACTTAGTACCCTTTGGAATACCACCAGTCTGTTGAAAAACATGACGAATATGTTGTCAATCAGAAAATCTAACATAGGGCAGATTTTGTCTTCAGTATATTCAGTAGTAGATTTAGAGTCATTAATGATGAAGTAAGTTCTGTCATGACTAATTGCTAGGTATTTGTATCGTCTCTTTCCGTTATTCTTAAATCGCATTCTGTGTTCCAGCATGAGTAGGTGACATTCTTTACAAGTCGTGAGATTTTTCAAATTTGTAGTGCCGACTTCTTTACAGAGGTCTATGGTTGGTCCAAACAGAACTAGGGGTAGGTGATTCTTGAGTTTATTGTACAGACCTTTGAGTATGCATCTCTGGCTTTCTTTGCAAGAGTGGTGATCTTTGATGCCTATAACCAACTCTTACCCAGATTTTGTTACCATTGCTGCCAAAGGACTGGTGCTTGTTGAATTGTCTAAACAACATGACTGGTTGGCTATCATCATCTTTCTCTTTGTCAAAGTAGAGCTACTTTAACAGTGTCAACCAGTCTTTTTTTACTCCCAACTGTATGTATTCTGCTTACACTCGAATGTTTTTGCTTGGTTGAGTAGAGTTGTTTTAGTAGAGATAGAAATTACACAGAGGTATCATAATTGACAAAGAATGGATCATCTCATAGAATTGTTGGTTTAATAGATTTTATTGGTCTTATTTTTGGATACAATCTTAATTAACCAGGATTGCTCATTTTCTGACAGAAGGTCAGCTGTTTTCTCCAGATACTCTGGCTTAACCTCCCCCAATAAAATCTGCAAGCCATAAAAGTGGCATTAAACAACATTAAAATAAAGAAACCAAATCTCATTTTTCAGTATTGTGTGAGTTTTTATACCCCCACTCAACAGAGTCTAGGGTATATAGTGGTCCTCATGTCCGTCTGTCCTTGCGTCCATCCGTTCGTCCGTCCAAATTTGGTTTTACGGTTGATAATTCAAAAAGTTTACATCCAAATTGAATGAAACTTTGGTATATTGTTATATATCAGGTTGGTAAGAAGCCTATCGATTTGGGGGGAAATCCGTCAAATTTCAAGGTCACAGTCCACACAAAACGTTAGAAATTTTAACAAAAAAGTTGTTTCCAATCAATAACGCGAAAAGTTTGCATACGATTTGAATGAAACTTTGGGATATTGTTATATATCAGGTTGATAAGAAGCCTATCCATTTTGGGGGAAATCCGTCAAATTTCTAGGTTGCAGTCCGCAAAAACTTTAAAAAATTTTAGAAAAAAAGTTGTTTCTGGACAATAACTCAAAAAGTTTGCATCCAATTTGAATGAAACTTTAAGATATTGTTATATATTATGTTGGTAAGAAGCCTATCGATTTTGGGGGAAATTTGTCAAATTTCAAGGTCAGAGTCCATGAAAAACATTAGAAATTTTTACAAAAGCAGGGGTATCAGTGATCTCCAGATCGACTTTGTCTAGTTTGTATTGGGGCATGCATTTTCATTCAGAGACTTCATTTGAAATCTCAAACAAGACATGTGGCTTATTATTTAAATTCATAAGTTTCTTTAATATGAGAAATCTTATAAAGCTTGCTTCTTCATAAATATTTAGTAGAATGTTAATCAAAGTACTGGCATTTCACCTTAATATTGTCTCTCATTTCCAGATAGTTTTGACCAGGATGTTAAGTAATCCATTTGGTATTGCTGTGTTTGAGGATACTGTCTACTGGGGAGATCAGGAATATTCTTCTATATTTATGGCAGACAAAGTCAGTGGCAGACGATTGTTACCATTAGCAACACAGTTAAGTCATGTGACAAGTTTGCTTGTGAACCATCCTGTGCTGTACAACAAAGGAAACCAAAGTAAGATTACAGACCGGTATATGTATCATGATTAATAATGTTTTGCTCCTTGTGTTTTTTGGACATTATAGGAAAATTAATTGGTTTTTTCACATTTTTGGCTAAAGCCCTTGTAACAGGAGCTTTGTCTGGTGAGGTCTTGATGCTCATGACTCTAAAACTTCTATTTGCCTAGGCAACATAAATTTATTTGAGTCGTGCAGAACAGTATGTCTACATGTACCTCAGTAGTAGCAGTGTTAGTTTATATGGTAGGTGCATTACTGGTAGGAGAATTATATTAGAAATTATGATCTGGTACCCTGCAATAGTGCATCCTAAATTATGGAGTATTATTTAGAATTCGGTGTATAAACTTGTACTGGTGGTAAGTGACACACCCAGTTTTACGACATATTGTTTTGGTCCAGAATTTTGTCACTGTTTGTGCATCATTTTAATGCACAAATGTCTCATATAAGCTAGATTTGCCAATATTTCATTAATAACAGAGTGCTAATATAATACAACCTGTTATACCACTTCCCTAGCCATATATCAAAAGATAACTTATGTTAACTACTTAAGGATTAACTACAAAAAATATTTTCTCCATCAAGGGATAACAAAATTTTCGTTTTGCACATTGTATTACGCGGATTATATTAAATGTGCACAACGGAAATTGTGTTATCCCTCGATGGAGAAAATATTTTTTGTAGTTAATACTAATAAATAAATTCAAACAATAGAATAAACTCAACAATTTTATTTTTTTAACTGTACATTTTGAAAAAAAGAGATTAATACAAAAACTGTTAGTTTCACATGGAGTAATATATGATGTCAAATGGCGCGTGTCTCCATGACGATCAAATTTGTTTTTCATCCTCTGATAGAAAATATTTTCCACCCAATCAAAATTCAGTATTCTCGCAAAATTTATTTAGATACATTTAGGAAAAGTACATGTGAAACTAATGACATTATATATGGGACAGCCATCATAATGGTAATGTGTCACTTATCAACAAAGTAAATAGATTTGTTCTTTTATTACCATCGCAGGTAATCCATGTTGGAACAATGACTGCTCAGAGATTTGTCTCCCTTTTGGTAGAAGTTACACCTGTGGATGCTCGTTTCATAAAAAGATAGATAAAGACAACAAGACATGTATAGGTAATGTTTCAGCATATTACTGATATTGTGATGTACATAACACAGACTTTTTGGTCTCAGTCCAATGCAGCTGGTATGAGCAAATTTATGCAATCAGACTTCCAGGAAGGAGTGGACAGAATGTCTCCAACTCTAGCTACCCTGAAACTCCACCTCAATACCCACCAGCTTTCTTCTCACTTCCTTTCAGCTTCCTTACCCCACTAGATCTCCTATTTCCATTCCCTCCTTTCTCATGTTCCCAGTGATCACTATAGATGGAACAACAATATTTTATATTTATATGATAAATTTGTATTTCTCCCTTTATTTTTCTTTATAGATGATGATGGAGAGAATTGTCCATACATGTTAGTTGGAGAAAATAGAGCCATATTAAAGTACCCATTGTGTGGAATAGGGCAACAGCTCCATCTGGTGTCATACATTATGGTAGGAGACATGAAACAGGTATCGGTGATTGGCCAAGACAAGTCCAGACTACTGTACAGAGATGTCCTCAGAGGTGTTATAGCTATGGTTGATTTAGAAAATACTGGGACTAACTATAGGTTTGATTTATATCTTTGGATTGTTCCACAAATTCCAAAAAATCAAAAATAAAGAAACTGTATTTATGACTAAATACAGTGAAACTTTAATACAAACACCACAAATTTCTTGAAATGTTTTTATTTCTGTATGTGTTTGTACAAATAACAACGGTCTTTTGAACAGAGATTTCTCAAAGACAACTCATTCAAAGGTTGGGATGATAGTTAACTGATGTAATTTACCATCAATAACTAAACATTTAATTTGAAGGGTCACTGTCAAACAATTAACTTCCAGGTAAAAATTGGGGCCTCAATGGCAGAATGGTTGAGGTAGTTAGTTTCCTAATGATCATGTGCATGTCAACACTGAGGATCTGGGTTAGAGTCGCAATCCAGCATTGGCTTCAATCTTAATTGACAAGGATTGACAGTTTTCCTACTAAAAAAGTGGGGGGAGGGTCTTCAAGTACTCTGGCTTCCTCCCCAAATGAAAACTGGATGCCGTGATATACAGCTGAAAAATTGCTAACAATAGGGTTAAACACCTTTTAAACAAAAATACAAATCCATGGACCAATTAGTGACGGGGAGATCAATTCAACAAAATAAGAGGTAATGATTATGTCAAAAGTGGTGATAAGCATTTACAAGTGTAAATAGACGTTAATTGACTTTCTAATTATTGATAGCAAGTGGATTAAAAAATCAACAAAACACAACAAAAAATTCTATTTAGAAATCAACTACAACTTTGTTATTGGCAATAAAGTTCTACTTACAAAAACTAGAAATAAACATATTTTGTTTTAGAGAGATCATTCTTTATACCGACCATTCTGCATGGGATGCATGTGTTGATTGGAACAATGGTATTATATACTGGACAGATCCTATACAGGTATGTTACAGGAACAGTGGTATTGTATACTGGACATGACATGCAGGTATGTTACAGAAACAGTGGTAGTGGTGTTATAAACAACTATAGTATTATCGCTTTCTCATTAGTTTTTTTTAACTGAGGACAACACCTGATAGAACACATTTATCAGCTTATTAACTATATATGTACTGTATTTTTGTAGGGTTTAATTAAAGCTGGAAGTTTAAATGGAAGTTACATTGCTACTGTTGTAAAACTAGAATTGCAGCGACCAACATCTATCACAGTTGATTCAGAAAATGGGTAAGATATTTTTTAACAGCAACAGAATATATATTTTCGTGTACCTTCACATTATTAATACTAGCAATGGCTGAAACACCATGACTTTAATTTATTTGTGCTGTGTCAAACACATTAGTGTCTTCGGACAAATTCTACGTATATATAATATATTTTGTTCCTAAAGATCCTAGTATATCTTTTATTATAGTTTCTCCATTTGAAGGTACACATGACATTTTTCTATTTGACTTGATGTTTGTACAAAAGGTCAAGGTATCATAGGTCATTGTCATCATACGATGCTCTTACATAAAAATTTTTACTTGTTGCTGTCATAATACGATGCTTTTACATAAATATTCTTACTTGTTGCTGATGTGTCATTTGTTTAGATGACCCTTTTTTTACAATCTAAACTGTCAATATGGCTGCATTTTTACTATAAATAGACTGATTGCTGTTTTACATCCAGCAAGCAATATACTATAAATAGAAATTCTTTAATTACACATAGGGGAATATTAGTTGTTTTAAGTATTTCTGTAAAAATTATGCTTTTAACTTTTTCCTTCACTGTTTTCTGCATGCATTGTTTTCATTTCAGATACATTTATTTTTCGGATACTGGAAGAAATCCCAAAATTTGGTTGTGCTATACAGATGGTAGCCATTGTAACACAATCAGTGTCAAAGTATCTCTTGTTAATGATATAGTATATGACCATGAAAGTAAACATTTGTTCTACACAGAGACAGATCACAGTGTAAAAGCTGCCAGTATTGTAGATGATTTCCATGTTGAGACAATTTACAGGTATTGGGTTTTTAGATTAGGATGTATCTACTTTTTACATACAGCTGTATGTACCAAAGGATTTATGTTAGGCATTTATGTTTTTAATGTTCGCCTAAAAACTTTCATATTTGGACAAAATGGTAAAATTTACAATTACCAAATTCTTCAATTTTAATTACAATGGTGGGATACTTTATGTCACAGCCAACAGTACAATTAGGAATGATACTGGTTCCTTCTACTGAAAAAAGCCAGCCTTTGTGCTGTTTGCAGTTTAACCTTATCTAGAAAAAATACATAGTGACATCATCGCAAAGTTCAATTGTTTTCTCTGCTTTTGTAGAATAAAATTTATTTCTGAAAACCACATTTAAGATTAGATAAAATTCTGCTATTAGTAACTCAAGTTGGTCGCTCTTGGAAATGTTCCGGATGTTATGGCACACATCAATAACCCTGTGGTTATGAACAATTTCTGGACAGGAAATAATTTATTCAATTATAGGCTTGTTTGGACTGATAAAAACTCTTTAAAATCTTATTAACATCTCTTGCATATCTGTACAAATGAAAAATCCCAAGTTCTAAAAAAAACAAGTAACAATCACTGCACTGTTAGACCTGTAATATGTTAAAAGCCATGTCATTGTTCTGTCTGCTTTTTGTCCAAAACCCTCACAGAAAAAAACATGTTCTGAACACTGTTCTATTTTACTGTATTCTTCTCTGGAACATTCCTGTTGTGCAGAAATGCAATTCGTGTACAACATGTAGTCCCTTTTAGAATGTTACCAAAGGTAAATGTCTACATGTAATGTACACATCCGTACACAGTTTACTGCTGTAGAAACTTGTTGTGCTGTTTAAATTTCATAATTATCTGAAGCTCCAGTATTCAAAGCCACCTGCACTAACTTGTAGCATAGTATTATTGTTCAGAAATTTATAAATTTGTTTTGATTGGTTGATTGTTTGCCACTATTTTGTATAATAAAACCTATAATGGTATTGGTGTAGGAAGTAAGTCCTTTCTAAATGAATGAAAAAGGATATAATAAATTCTCTTTTTAGAAGTATTTTCTGTGCCGAAGTCATAATATAAATAGGAAGATGGTATTTAATTATTTTTATGAGGAACTATATCTTGCCCATTTCTCTGACTTTCTTTGCATAAACTGAGCACTGTGTTAGAAAGGAAAAATTACTGGAAGTGGTGTCAGTCTATCACATTAAAACCTGTTTTTACTGTATATTAAAATCACAGACTGATTTGATAATCTCATAGCCAGTTTTAATCATTTACAGATAAAACTTCACAATTTGATTTCTTTTTCAGTGCAGCAGATGGAGGAAATCCAATGTATTTGGCAGTTTATGGGGATTCTGTTTATTGGACTGATCCAGTCAAGAAAGTTATCATGTCAGCAAGTAAAAATAGTGCCAAAGGAGTGAGATCAGTAATTCTGTCGCAACTAGCAGTACCAGGAGGGCTCATACTGGTTCCTTCTTTAAGGAGATCTAGTCACAGTGAGTATAACTTAAACCTGACCTGGGTGCCATTTCATAAAGCGATCGCTAATTAATGTGCTCGTTATCCCATGCAATTTAAATGGGATAACATGCACGTTAAGCTAACGATCGCTTTATGAAACGGCACCCTGGACACCAAAGGTTTTACCAATTTCTATGACCAGTCTGTTTTGGGTTCACAGTGCTGGACCCACAAAGCTGCCCAGCATGTCCCCAGGTGGCAGATAGTTTAGGGGTTGTCAGGTCATAATACAGAAAGCCTGACTGCGGACCACAGTGGGTAATGTGTTTGGAGAGTGCCACTTTCCATGCATGATAAAGACCCCTTTTGTAGATTTCGATAATACAAATGTAGTCTTGTAGCCACCACCGATACCCCATACTTTTCCAGTGGCTGAGTCAGAATTTTTGCAGTTTGGTTAATCTAATTGATTTATTTTTTGTTGACTTGTTCTTGTTCTGACTATAGCTGAAATACTGCTTGCTGGATGTAAAGCAAACATATAATCAATCATTCAATAGATTTATCAATTTCTGTTCTTTGCCTCACATCATCCTCTTTATGCAATGGTTAATTGTAGGATAACTGTAGATACGATTCTGGAAAGATCTAGAGAATTTGCTGTTTTCTGCATTTATTGCATATTTAAGCTGACTTCAGAGACCACTTGTGTGTTAAGATTGTCTATAATTATAAAGATTTGTCATCCCAACAGACATAATTAAAATTAAGTTTGCAATGATTCTTAGACGGTCCTCTTACAAATGTATATACATTGCTACTGAAATGAAATGGCAAAAATTTGTGGAAATTCTTAAATATGTTCTATGCTTTTTTATTGTCCAGTAAATTTTCTTTTTATAGCGGATCACATGAAACCTTTCCTGAGTATAAGCTGGTGTTGGTCAGGGTATTTAAACTTTTGGAAGATGAACTGTCCCATTGTTTGAATACAATACCTATTGTTCTCTAAGCAGTTTATTCAATGGGAGCTTTAAATCTGACAAGGAAAAGTCAATCACTCATTGATTAATTTTCCTATGCCAAAAAGTAAACTCCCCAATGGTGAAAATACATGAAACTTCACTGATGGTAAGGAGGAATTGTTGTGCAATGCTGAACTATAATATATGTCATATATTTATCATTTAGGACAAAAATGTCTATTGCTGAACTTTTTCAAAATTTTGCAAAAAATTTTGCTATGTTTTCAAATACTAGCAACATGTTTTAATGTCCAAAAAAATTTCTGTCGTCCAATTCCAATTTATTTCTATTTCTACATGTGTTTTAAACAGACAATTATGTTATTGAAATTTGTATTTAACATTTGGTTTGACCAACTACTTCATGTACTTATGAGATCATGGGCTTGTTGATTAGTTAGTATTACACAGTTTATATCTATATGTATCATATTTCAATAATATTGTCTTTCCTTGTACCAAAATAGACTTACCACTCAGTATACATACAAAAATAGAACATGAGGGTTGTTGGTAATGCTTGTAATGCTCACAATTTTGGAGCACCTTGTTTCACCCCAGAATTTATGTCTCCAAATAAAGTTTTGTGTGACCTACATAGTGTTTATTCCTTACCCAATAGTAGGGTTACATGTTATGTTTCTTTTTTTAATTCTGTGTTTGATGTAATTAATTTTATGTGTCATTATGTGAGGAACTACCCCCGTAAATTTGTGAAAAACCTCAAAATGACAATAACTTTTTTTATCCTTTTTATCAGACATTAAATCCTAAACTGTAAAATTAGTAGCACCTTTAAATAAAATAAATACGCCATTTTAATACAATAACTGAAAATTGACACTCTACAAGGGAGATAATTTTAATGAATATATCTAAAAATGTTCTCTGATTTTTCATGAGTTATTCCATCCAACACAGCATCACAAATTTCAGTTCTTGTGTAATCAAAAGTGAAATTGCTGTTTGATCTCAATATCTGTTTCATTATGTGAAAGCAGTATTCACATGTATTAAGTCATCGTGATAACAAGTCACCAGATAAAAAATGCATTAGGGAAATGGGAATAGTGAAAAGAACATTCTGACTGAAAACAAAATGTAGATATAGGATGGATTAAATAGTGTTGCTTTTCTAATTGTTACAGTTTGCTTAGTTTACTCTTTTAACATCTACACATTAGGTTGGTTTCTTTGGCATGCAACTAAATTATACCTTGTGCACTAGCTACCCATTATTGTCTGTGGTTAGGCTTTCTGTATTATGTCTGGAAACCCACATTCATTTGTAAATGCTTGTTTTTAATGAAAACCCCATTTATTTTTTTTTTTTTTAATGAAGAATTATGGGGAATTTGACTGGCAGCAAGATGTATTAGTGAAAAAAGAATGCATATACTGCATGTACTGTTCAAATAAAATATGGTTTTCTTCAGAATTCATTGACATCAAATTGTTACAATAATTACTTGGACACCAAAAGTAATAATACAATTAAGTATAGGCATATATTTTCATAAGGGTGTTTAGATTTTTTCATATGAAAATTAATCAATCAATGATTGACTTCTCCTTGTCAGATTTAAAGTACCCACTGAATAATCTGCTGAGAGAACAATAGGTATTGTATTCAAACAATGGGACAGTTCATCTTCCAAAAGTTTAAATACCCTGACCAACACCAGCTTATACTCAGGAAAGGTTTCATTTGGTCTGCTATAAATGAATAAATGGTCTGGCTATTGCCTATTTTATTTGAATTTTGTTATCAGAAGAAAATTATGTCATGCCATCATAGAACATTAGGTTATAACTAGAGTCTAAATATTTCTGAAAGTATTGTGGAGATTTGATTAAGTGTTGCCAGAATTTGACTTCTCAATGTTGATGATAAAATAATGTGGTCAGCATGGTACATAGATATATAATATGTGAAAATTAGTTGGAAACTCTCAAGAGGTAGTGGGTATAAAACTTTGTTGTTACATTAAGTTGAAATTTTCAAACTTTTGTCAACTTCTAAGGATTAGCATAGGAAACTAATGGAGTCATCAGATGACTACATACCATATAGTCTTGTCTGGAAACAATAAAAATCACTAATAAGGCCATGTTGTTATTGTGTAAAATAAAAGTATTTTATGATCTTTGCAGATATGAAAATCAGCATAATTTCTTGTCACAGCACCAGGCTCTGATTTCTTTATAAAAAATATGTTGTTGCTGTGATAGTTGAGAAAAACATAAACTTAAAACGGCACTTGTTTTGAGAAATCCAGACCTAGAATAAAATAATAAATCTGTTTATAACCTCTTTACAGATGTATGCAGTGATAACAATGGAGGATGCAAACATTTATGTTTTGTCACGCCCACTGGGAGATCATGTAAATGTCAGGATGGCTGGATCTTGGACAGTGATCAGCAGAATTGTCAAGGTATGTTTTTTAATTCTGATTTATATGTACATATTTTCCTGATGTCATCTGTGTGTAGGAGGGGAGGTAATTAATTTTTCTAGCTTTTATGTGTGATGATGGTGAGACATTTTCATACCTGTCAACCATTCCAGTTTTGGCAGAACTGTTCAGATTTTTACTTTGTTCCATGTTCCGTATTCAGCTTTAGATTTTCTTATTATGAGTTTCCAAAAGACTCTTGTAATAATATTTAAAATCTGTTAATGTAAAGCACAGACATGATCGTGAGTACTGCATGTTTAAAAATGAAAAATCATGAATTCACCATTGATGACAATACAACCCAAACAATTTAAATGCTAAAGGAAAATGACACCTGGCTTGTTTGTTTCATTCAGGAGAATATGTTGTTTTTAATACATTTAAAGTGGTTTATAAATAACTATTCATGATGTGTTCACTGACTCCCAGAAGAAAGGTCATTTTTGGTGTAAAAAAAAATTCAGTGAAGCCCCCTTACCCCCTGGTGTTCTGCTTAGATGCAAGAATGCATTTTGTTTGCTGTCTGTCATTATTGAAGATAAAGTTTTGATAGAAGTTTGCATTATTTCATGTTCAGAATGAAAAATATGCATTCAACTTTTCAGAATATAAATGTGACAACAATGACTGCCAGAATGGTGTCAATACAACATTGGACAGACCCACTTTGTCAGGTACGGTATAATTGAAATAAAATGTCATGTTGTATGTACCTGTAAGGTATAATAATTTATAAAATATCTATTTGCCTCAATGCAAGTTTTCCATAATTGCCTAGTTTTTGATGCAATAATGGACTAGTCAATAAAACATATTGGAATTTGTAGTCAAAAAAGGTATAATTGGTTTATGCTTTCCAATCCCAAACTGCCTAGTTTTAAATGCATATTTAACGGTCAATATGACATATTGGACTGGTTAGTCTAAGTATAATATTAATTAGTAAAATGCCATCTGCTTACTTCAACAGTACCGCTGCTTTTCACAATTGTAAATTTGGTTAAAATTACATGCTATAGAAACTTTTATTTATGTACATAACATTTAGTTAACATACATGTACTTTGAACACATATTATTTCAGGTGGGTCAAATTGTAATGGATTCCGGTGTGTAGATAATTTGTGTATTGATAAAAAGTTTGTGTGTGACAACCATCCAGACTGTTATGATGCAGAAGATGAAATTGATTGTAAATATGGTGATGGACGTCTGTTGTTTAATCAGTCAAATGGTAATTGAAATATAATTTTCTTACAATTAAAACCACTTTCTTTGTACAGCAGTAAAACAGAAATGTTTTTACATTTTTATTGAGATCTATGACATTAAGTTTCAAGTCAATTGTGATTTTTTTTAAATAGCTGCAATCTTCTCAGTAACAAAAATGAAGAAGAACGACAAGATACACAGAAAATAAACAAAAGAGCAATATGAACATCTATCATAGACTTTAGTTTTGTCTATGATATTTTTTATTGGTTCATCAATTTTTGGTTGGGTTGCAGGAAATGCAAAGCTGGGTTATAGTATGGTGTAGTCGTTCGGGCAAGGAAAAAAGGGTATCTAATTAGTGTAATTAGCTCCTTGTTTTCAACCCAGATCTCTGAAACTTCATAGAGAGGTTGCACATGTATTGAAGTTGTGCATGTGCTATTATGGAATTGTTTGATAAATTTTTTCCTAAATTTCCAGACTTGAGAACTTTTTCATTTTCAGAACATTTGCACAAGATGGTACCTATTTTTGTGTAATCATCTCCTTGTACAGTTTTCAACTTAAACCCCTGAAACTTCACAGGAAGATTGCACACATATTGAAGTTGTGCACTGCTATTTTGGAATTGTTCAAGTAATGTTTTCTCATTTTTCTGTGCAATGGAACCTAGTTAACACACTTTATGCATGATGGTTCTGTTTTTTTGTGTTATCAACTCCTCCTATATTTTTGACAGACCCAAAACCTTGTTCTAACAAATAGTTAATAATTTCCCATTTATTAAGGCACTTACTTTGCAGTATGGCCATTTTAGACTGTATCATGGCACCCAGATTTTACTACAGAGGAAAACAAACAATTTTCGTGGCAAAATTTACGCTTAAGAACATGTAGCCTCATGAAATACAGAAATCACAGCCCCAGGATCCATTGAATAACTGTATGATCCAGAATCTTAAGGAATATGACAGGAATTATATCACTAGGAATAGGTTTACAACCATCTGTGAAGGATATTGGGTACTTTGTAGACATTTGTGGAGAGTATTGGGTACAGTCAAACCTGTCTTAAGTGACCTTTGAAGGGAAATTGTAAAAAAGGTCACATTAGACAGGGGGTCTTTATACACAGGTCATGATGTTTGCATACCAGTCAACACAATCATGTTGTCAGCTTGTGAAAGAGTGACTTGTAAAACTGTTTTGTTTGTTTTCTTAAGTAAAATATGACATTTATTTTATGTTATAACGAAAGTACAAAATATTCAACAATTATGAGTTATTGATTTCCTATTGTATTAATGCAGGTCAACTTTATTTTCCCTTCAGTTTTTATATTTTTCTTTGTACGGGTTTTACTGGTTTCCTTGTGTTTTAACAATACGCTCTGTGCACAAATTGCAAGTTGGTTTCATAAACAGTGTACACCGGTTTGTATTGATTATTGCACTTTGTAAAAACAAAATAGCGTGAACATAAAATAAACACAATGTTTTGAGAAACATCACCATTTCCAACACGAATGGCAACAATAATCGAATAACGACACCGAGGAGCCAAATTTACAGGACAATCCGAATTTCACTTAATATTGATCGCTTTAAACTTTAGTTTAACGTTTTAAAGAAGCTTGATCATTTGATGATGGTCTACAAATCTTTTTTTTCGTCAGACTGTCTCGATAGTCGTTTTAGATAGGTTTTCTCGGTCAAAAACAAACGGAAAACACGGTCTTTAGTCGCGTAAGACAGGGAGTCGTTATATAGAGGTAAAATGAATGGGAAAATGCTGTGGAGGAAAAACTAAGGTCCCATAACACAGTAAGTCGTTATATGGAGGGAGTCGCTAAGACAGGTTTGACTGTACTTGGATATTGGGTACTTGGTAAACATCTGTGAAGGATATTTGGTACTTGGTAAACATCTGTGAAGAATATTGGGTTCTTGGTAAACATCTGTGAAGGATATTGGGTACTTGGTAAACATCTGTGGAGGATATTGGGTACTTGGTAAACATCTGTGGAGGATATTGGGTACTTGGTAAACATCTGTGGAGGAAATTGGGTACTTGGTTAACATCTGTGGAGGATATTGGGTACTTGGTAAACATCTGTGAAGAATATTGGGTTCTTGGTAAACATCTGTGAAGGATATTGGGTACTTGGTAAACATCTGTGGAGGATATTGGGTACTTGGTAAACATCTGTGGAGGAAATTGGGTACCTTTTTAACATCTGTGGAGGATATTGGGTACTTGGTAAACATCAGTGGAGAATATTAGGTACTTGGCAAACATCTATGAAGGATATTGGGTACTTAGTAAACATCTGTGGAGGATATTGGGTACTTGGTAAACATCTGTGGAGGAAATTGGGTACTTGGTAAACATCTGTGGAGGATATAAGGTATTGGCAAACATCTGTTAAGGATATTGGGTACTTGGTAAACATCTGTAAAGGATATTGGGTACTTGGTGAACATCTGTGGAGGATATTGGGTACTTGGTAAACATCTGTGGAGGATATTGGGTACTTGATAAACATCTGTGGAGAGGATATTGGGTACTTGGTAAACATCTGTGGAGGATATTGGGTACTTGGTCAACATCTTTGGAGGAAATTAGGTAGTTGGTTAACATCTGTGGAGGATATTGGGTACTTGGTAAAAATCTGTGGAGGTTATTGAGTACTTGGTTAACATCTGTGGAGGATATTGAATACTTCGGAAAGCTCTGTGGAGGATATTTGGTACTTGGTCAACGTTCAAATAATTGTTATGAAATTAAACCGTGAAGTAGGTTTAGTTTTTCTCATCACACACACTCATCATCAAAGTGTTTTTATTTAATTTTTGCAACACAGTTTATTTTTGAAAAAGAGCTTTTAGCTTTTGTAGCAACATTGGAATTTTTTTAAATGTTGTTCAGTGGAGATACTTGAAATGTGATGCAATCATTTGTTTACTTTTAGTAAGCTGTGATCGTGACAAATATTACACATGTGATTCTGGAGAGTGTTTACCGTTATCAGAGGCATGTGATGGTACTGTTTCATGTTCTGATGAAAATGGATTGTGTGGTATGTAAAAAGACCAGTTGTAAGTTCCAAAATTGTTACAGCTTTGTTAACATCTGTCTGGTGTTGTTAGGTTTGTAAATACATGTATCTAATGATTGGGATTAAGCAGGTGCCCTGTGTTATGGTCCTTTGTCTAATCTGAATGACTCATTCTATCAAATGGTCACATTATATACAATTTTAATTTAGTAAGAAAAAAACTCAATGCTGTATTTTCTTAGTTTTTATTGTGAACACCTTGTGAAAGATGTCACTTTGTGGTACACATCAATAATTACAGTGGGTTACAATGTTGATGGCCAGTGAAATACATATTTCTATTTTTGTGACCTTCAGTACATAAATTCATCGTTTTTATGCCCCCGCAACGACATGTCCGGGGGCATTAAGTTTTACTCAAGTCCGTCCGTACGAATTTCCGTCAAGCTTTTCACAGAAACCAGACATGAGAACAATTTGAAATTTGACAGGTGGTTCAGTATCACAAGTTGTATGTCCTAAGCGAATTTCAGACCTGTTGGACAACTACTTCCTGTTTGGGACTTCATTTAGCGCGGGCATCTGTGTCCCATGGACACATTCTTCGACTTTTTATGCCCCCCACGACAACATGTCAGAGGCATTAATTTTTACTCATGTCCGTCCATCCGTCCATACAAATTTCCATCAAGCTTTTCTCAGAAACCGTACATGAGAACGATTTGGCAGGGTGGTTAGGTATCACAAGTTGTATCTCCTAGGCGACGTTCAGACCTGTGGGACAACTACTTTCTGTTTGGGACTTCATTTAGCGGGGGCATCTGTGTCCCATGGACACGTTTTTTGATTTTTTTCATTAGGGAAAGGATATACCATATGCTGTTAAAAGTGTTTCAATTATTGGTATATACGATCATGATAACAGTGAACACCTCCAACAACCAAGAAAAAGTTGAGCATGGAACTCGACCAGCTAAAATTGAAGCCAAACAAAGGGTTATATTGAGAAGTCCACCTAATATATACATTGGCACTTTCATATAATTAGTTAAAATCAATTACAAAATGAAAAGTCCAAGATTATATAAATGGACAACTTTTTTGCCATAGCCATATAAAGGAAATGATAGCTTGTTTTAAAGCATATAAAGAAAATATTTGTACATAAGGGTGCACATTTTCTC
The DNA here is from genome assembly GCA_944474755.1 of Limnoperna fortunei. Taxonomy (NCBI): domain Eukaryota; kingdom Metazoa; phylum Mollusca; class Bivalvia; order Mytilida; family Modiolidae; genus Limnoperna; species Limnoperna fortunei. Next base: position 16,066,551 of record OX104114.1, on the reverse strand, counting down.
ATATATTGCACATCCTGCATAAACTGCAAATTGTACAAGTGACATAGAAAGTGATCATGAACTTTGAAAAGAGATATGTTTGTTGTATTGCAAAACAAATCAAAGAAAGCTTGTCATATTGTGTTTAACTGCATATTCAAGGTCATATTGTGTTTAACTGCATATTCAAGGTCATATTGTGTTTAACTGCCTATTCAAGGTCATATTGTGTTTAACTGCCTATTCAAGGTCATATTGTGTTTAACTGCCTATTCAATGTCATATTGTGTTTAACTGCCTATTCAATGTCTTTCAACTGAAATCTGCTTCTATCAAAATATGAAAAATTACTTTAAGATCTTGGCATTACTGGCTTTGGTAGTCATCCACAGGATTCACATTTTTCCTGAATCGTGAGGTACTGTAACAAAATTTTAGATGCAATAAGTGCAACAAATTGTAACCCTCAGGACCCTTGTTTAGGCAGATAGTTTGGTTTAGTTTATGGTGCATTGCAAATAAACATGTTTATGAAATATAGGTAATTAGGATATAGTATTAATAGCTAAATTGTAAACCCAACCACTGGTATCCAGCTGATATATAGCTTTGCTAACATCTGACTTGACACACTCAAGGAATATAGCTTTGCTAACATCAGACTTGGCACACTCAAGGAATATAGCTTTGGTAACATCAGACTTGGCACACTCAAGGTCTATAGCTTTGCTAACATCTAACTTGGCACATTCAAGGCCTATTGCTTTGCTAACATCTGACTTGGCAGACTCAAGACCTATAGTTTTGCTAACATCTGACTTGGCACACAAAAGGCCTATAGCTTTGCTAACATCTGACTTAGCACTCTCAAGTCCTATAGCTTTGGTAACATCTGACTTGGCAGACTCATGGCCTATAGCTTTGCTAACATCTAACTTGGCACACTCAAGGACTATAGCTTAACTAACATCTTACTTGACACACTCAAGACCTATAGCTTTGCTAACATCTGACTTGGCACACTCAAAACATATCACTTTGCTAACATCTGACTTGGCACACTCAAAACCTATAGCTTTGCTAACATCTGACCTGGCACACTCAAGGACTATAGCTTAACTAACATCTTACTTGACACACACTAGGCCTATAGCTTTGGTAACATCTGACTTGGCACACAAAAGGCCTATAGCTTTGCTAACATCTAACTTGGCACACTCAAGGACTATAGCTTAACTAACATCTTACTTGACACACTCAAGACCTATAGCTTTGCTAACGTCTGACTTGGCACACTCAAAGCCTATAGCTTTGGTAACATCTGACTTTGCACACTCAAGGTTTATAGCTTTGCTAACATCAGACTTGGCACATTCAAGGTCTATAGCTTTGCTAACATCTGACTTGGCACACTCAAGGTCTATAGCTTTGCTAACATCTGACTTGGCACACTCAAGGTTATAGCTTTGCTAACATCTGACTTGGCACACTCTAGGCCTATAGCTTTGGTAACATCTGACTTGGCACACTCTAGGCCTATAGATTTGGTAACATCTGACTTGACACACTCAAAACCTTTAGCTTTGCTAACATCTGACTAGGCACACTCAAGGAATATAGCTTTGGTAACATCAGACTTGGCACACTCAAAGCCTATAGTTTTGGTAACATCTGACTTGGCACACTCAAGGCCTATAGCTTTGGTAACATCAGACTTGGCACACTCAAGGTCGATAGCTTTGCTAACATCTGACTTGCCACATTCAAGGCCTATAGCTTTGGTAACATCTGACTTGGCACACAAAAGGCCTATAGCTTTGCTAACATCTGACTTGGCACATTCAAGGTCTATAATTTGCTAACATCTGACTTGGCACATTCAAGGTCTATAGCTTTGCTAACATCTGACTTGGCACATTCAAGGCCTATAGCTTTGCTAACATCTGACTTGACACACTCAAAACCTTTAGCTTTGCTAACATCTGACTTGGCACACTCAAGGAATATAGCTTTGCTAACATCAGACTTGGCACACTCAAAGCCTATAGCTTTGGTAACATCTGCTATAGGCCTTTTGTGTGCCAAGTCAGATGTTACCAAAGCTATAGGCTTGAGTGTGCCAAGTCAGTTGTTAGCAAAGCTATATTCCTTGAGTGTGCCAAGTCAGATGTTAGCAAAGCTAAAGGTTTTGAGTGTGTCAAGTCAGATGTTAGCAAAGCTATAGGCCTTTTGTGTGCCAAGTCAGATGTTACCAAAGCTATAGGCCTAGAGTGTGCCAAGTCAGATGTTACAAAAGCTATAGGCTTGAGTGTGCCAAGTCAGTTGTTAGCAAAGCTATAACCCTGAGTGTGCCAAGTAAGATGTTAGTTAAGCTATAGTCCTTGAGTGTGCCAAGTCTGATGTTAGCAAAGCTATATTCCTTGAGTGTGCCAAGTCAGATGTTAGCAAAGCTAAAGGTTTTGAGTGTGTCAAGTCAGATGTTAGCAAAGCTATAGGCCTTTTGTGTGCCAAGTCAGATGTTACCAAAGCTATAGGCCTAGAGTGTGCCAAGTCAGATGTTACAAAAGCTATAGGCTTGAGTGTGCCAAGTCAGTTGTTAGCAAAGCTATAACCCTGAGTGTGCCAAGTAAGATGTTAGTTAAGCTATAGTCCTTGAGTGTGCCAAGTCAGATGTTAGCAAAGCTATAGGTTTGGAATGTGCCAAGTCAGATGTTAGCAAAGCTATAGGCCTTTTGTGTGCCAAGTCAGATGTTACCAAAGCTATAGGCCTAGAGTGTGCCAAGTCAGATGTTGGCAAAGCTATTGGCATCGAAAGTGCAGGGTTATAGCTTTGCTAACATCTGACTTGGCACACTCAAGGTTATAGCTTTGCTAACATCTGACTTGGCACACTCTAGGCCTATAGCTTTGGTAACATCTGACTTGGCACACTCTAGGCCTATTGCTTTGGTAACATCTGACTTGGCACACAAAAGGCCTATAGCTTTGCTAACATCTGGCTTGGCACACTCAAAACCTATAGCTTTGCTAACATCTAACTTGGCACACTTAAGGACTATATCTTTGCTAACATCTAACTTGGCACACTCAAGGACTATAGCTTAACTAACATCTTATTTGACACACTCAAGACCTATAGCTTTGCTAACATCTGACTTGGCACATTCAAGCCTATAGCTTTGCTAACATCTGACTTGACACACTCAAAACCTTTAGCTTTGCTAACATCTGACTAGGCACACTCAAGGAATATAGCTTTGCTAACATCAGACTTGGCACACTCAAAGCCTATAGCTTTGGTAACATCTGACTTTGCACACTCAAGGTTTATAGCTTTGCTAACATCAGACTTGGCACATTCAAGGTCTATAGCTTTGCTAACATCTGACTTGGCACATTCAAGGCCTATAGCTTTGCTAACATCTGACTTGGCACATTCAAGGCCTATAGCTTTGCTAATATCTGACTTGGCACACTCAAGGTCTATAGCTTTGCTAACATCTGACTTGGCACATTCAAGGTCTATAGCTTTGCTAACATCTGACTTGGCACACAAAAGGCCTATAGCTTTGCTAACATCTGACTTAGCACTCTCAAGTCCTATAGCTTTGGTAACATCTGACTTGGCAGACTCATGGCCTATAGCTTTGCTAACATCAGACTTGGCACACTCAAAGTCTATAGCTTTGGTAGCATCTGACTTGGCACACTCAAGGCCTATAGCTTTGGTAACATCAGACTTGGCACACTCAAGGTCTATAGCTTTGCTAACATCTGACTTGGCACATTCAAGGCCTATAGCTTTGCTAACATCAGACTTTGCACACTCAAAGCCTATAGCTTTGCTGACTTCTGACATAGCACCCGCAAGGCCTATAGCTTTGCTATCATCTGACTAGGCACTCAAATGGCATATAGCTTTGCTAACATCACCCTAGATTTATTTTTTTTGAAACAGTACCCTACCAAATTTATTCAGAACCATTCTGGTAAACCTCTAGTTCCAAAATATGACAATTAATGTGTTAATGTTATGATTATGATTTTTCTCATTGTTTATCTTTTATATATACAGATAGTGCTTGTATAGATTCAAACTGTAGTCATGGCTGTTATCCTACACCTAAGGGACCATTTTGTTACTGTTACCATGGTTACCACTCATCAGGAGGAAATGCAGATTGTTTGGGTGAGTATAGTACTTTAAGGTAGTTTTGTAAAGTTTAAAGGAATTAAAACAAATGCCCTTCTCAGACATGTTTAAGGTTAAATTTAAAGAGTTTCTCATTGTTTACTGTTTGGTATTCACCTCAGTCACAGTAATTTCTGCTTGTTTTAAGCGATCAGCAAAATAATGTCATCATTCTGCAGTGCTAAGCTATACTTGAATTTTTAAGGATTTGGTTTCCTTTTATATCATTGATATTGGCTTCTTCTCTAGATGGAAGAATTGAATGCGAAATGACTGGTTTGATGTTCTGTGTAGCTGTAATCAGTCTCCTGCACAGTATACTTACAAAAGTGCCTGTCAATATATGTTATTTACATCACATGAAATATGATTTTATTATTTAAATGCTATACCCAATTATGTATAATTCAGCTTCATTATTCAAAATGAGTGGGGATGGGTCTTGTAGTTAAAGGATATTATAAAGATATGTCAAAAATCCTCTGGGAATATGTTGGGAGGATTCCAAGTGCTAGACCCACAGAGCTGCCAGTTACCCTCTCCAGGAACCAATAGGGAGTGGCGAGGGGCTCCTGTTGATGGGTTGTCAGGTCATAAGACGAAAATCCTGTCCACGGACCATAGTGGGTGAAATAAACAGCATAATTTGTTCTTGAGCATTTGGAAACATTTATACATTATTCATTTCAGATATAAATGAGTGTGACACACGTAATGGTGGATGCAGTCAATTGTGTGTTAATAAGAATGGCAGCCATATTTGTACATGTGCAAGGGGCTACACAGCTAGTGTAAATGGCACTGTTTGTACTGCTCAAGGTGTGTATTAGGCCAGCCAAAGTTTAATAAAAAATATTTAGTAGTTTGTATAAAAAAGATAAGACTTGGCTCAGACCTTTTATTTCACATTCATCCATATAGATGATGTGTTGTCACTAAACAACTCACTGGGTCAAATTTTAAACGATATTTGTGATTAAGTTCAAACCAAAACAAGCAGGATAACTTTGAAATTCGTGCAATTTCGACCAACAACTAAAAGATATTCTAAGACTAAGACGGCTTATTTATGTATCACAAACATTGCTTAACATTTTGACCCAGTGACGTCGAAAACTATTTCCCATCATGCAATTATAGCATATGAAAGAAAAATTATTGCATATAAATAAAATAATTATACCAATTGAATGAAATTTATTGCATATAAATTAAAAAATTTCACATATAAATGAATAATTAAACCAATTGATTATTATTTATTGAATATAAATTAAAAATATAGAATATAAATAAAAAATTAAATGGAAAATTTTACCAATGTAAATGAAAATTATTGCATTTAAATGCAAAAATATACCATAGAAATGAAAATGTCATACCAATTAAACAATGAAAATAAATGAAATTATTGAAGTTTTGCAACCAATATCATGCCATATTGGTTTGTCTTTCAGCTTTTTATCTCCAATAATGACTGATCCAAAAAAGGCTGACAAAGAGACCGCTGTCATGGGGTTAAAACAGTATTACTCCAGTGCAGAATATCAAATTTCACAGTCACTATTTGTCCATCATTAAATTGCTTGAAAACTACATCTTTCTTTAAATGCCTTACATTTTCAGGTTCACGGCCAAGCTTTGTGATAGGAAGTAAAAGTGAAGGACTGTTCCAGCTGAATGACCTTCACCAGAAGGTAGACCTTGACCTTAGTAACACTTCAAAAGATGTCTACACTATGGATATCAACATGCAGACTGGGGATATTTACTTTTTTACCCAAAAGGTGACTAGTACAAAACAAGTGTCTAATAGGGTAGTTGTAAAATAGCAGAAAGGTGTTGGTTTCTTACAATCGTTCGTATAAAGGTTGTAAGAAATAATGTTTGTTTCCTATTAGCCCTTTTATTTTTCCTGATAATGGATAATTGTGACCTAGTTTTAATAAAAACGTACTAATTATACCTCCACTTCCAAGAAGAAGGGGGGGGGGTGTTCTGTTTTACTCTTGTCTGTCTATCCGTAACAAAAAATTCTGTCTGTTTTCTGAGCAACTATAGGATGCATAAAACCTGATATTTTGCATATTGCTTTATCCTATAGTACCATATAGTGTATAGCGATTTTATGCTGCTTGGTCATCTACTTTCTGTTTACCGAATACTTAGATTTTTACACATAGTTGACATACATGCAAAATTTCCGTCGCAGTTTTCTTAGCAACTATAGAATGCAGAAGCCTAATATATTGCATATTGCTTTATCCTATAGTACCATATAGTTTATAGCAATTTTATGCTGCTTGGTCATCTACTTCCTGTTTACAGAATACTTAGATTGCAAAATGTTTGTTTAGCTCACATTCCACGCTTGTTTGTATACTCAGGTTCTCAATGTTTTTCATGTAGTAAACATAATTAAACATGGACACAAATGTCAATAAATACATAACGTACAGCAGGTTATTAAAAACAATATATTAACAATCAAACATTCAATATTGATTGATCATAAACACACAGCCGATAAAAAATTGTGACACTGTCAAAGATTGAACATGGCTGATAAAGTACTTTTGGACATCAAAGTGCCAGGAGTGATTCACTTCCACTCTGCTACATTAGGAGCAATGGGACTAAATTCATACCCTCCACCCCAAAAAAGCGAGGGTATGATTATTCGTTATACCTTTTTTCCAGCTTGGAATAAAAGTTCTTTCCACCAAGACAAAGTTAACAGTTACAATCTTGAAAGATGTTGGACATGTGACCGATTTGGCTTACGATTGGATTGGTAACAACTTATATGTGGCTGACAGCCAGACAAAAAAGCTGCTGGTCTGTAATGTGAAGGTCATTCCACTCAAATGCAAAACATTGCATTATGATGTGGTCTGGACAAGTTTGGCTCTTTATCCTGAAAAGGGGTAGGTATCATTTTTGAATTCAGTCAAGTTTGGTTTTGTTTCCTTTGCACAGTTTAACATTTTTGTACATTTTGTTAATGGTTTTTTTAAATAAAACATCTAGGTTTTCTCCAGCAGGTACCACAGTTTTGACAGATGTCTCAAGTTTTATCATGATTGACAAAAGGTGTGCCAGCAGTGTAGGTAGTTTACTGTCTACTAAATAAACACTTGTAGGTCAACACTGGAGTTGCTAGTTCCAGTCCAATTTTAGGAAAATTGTTCTCTATACCAACATTAATTGTCAAGGATTGCCAGTTTTCCTGCCAAAGGTCAAGATTCTCCACAAGAATTCCAGCTTCTTCACCCAAAAATAACTGAATCCCATAGATGAATGATTGTTAAAACTGAAGTTGAACCACTGAAGTTGAACCCCCATTACCCAAGGTTATATTGACAACGACATTTATATTCTTTGTTTATCCAGCAATACTGAATTAAACAGGGAAAGAAAAGCATAGAAAACAAAATTATACAAATTAAGACTCATGAGAAATACCATGTTTCATAAATTTCAGACTTGCTGCATCATAACAAAGTGAATAATTATTATTTTTATAGGTAAAAGTGAGTAGCAGGATAATATCCATTAGCTTACTCTTAGTTATTTGAATTTTAGAATGGATTATATTTGTCATTTGGTGATAAAATTACACAATTTTAATCAGTTTCATTTGTCGTATTCCCTAAACAAAAATTGATAACTAAATTTCCTCCAAAAAACATAACTTAATCCCCATATCATCATATCAAAAGGATAAAGAACCAATCTGGGTTTTTTTCAGGATCATGTTCATGGTAAGTTCTGGATCCCACAAACAAATACAGAAACAGTGTATGAATGGTAAACATCAAGAGGTTGTCATAGGAACTAATATAACAATGCCTGCCTGTATAACTGTGGATATTCCAGCAAATAGAATTTATTGGATAGATGAAGCTTTGGGTAGAGTAGAATCAGCAAATCTAGATGGAAATGACAGGTAAACATTTTATATAATAATGGTACAATAGAGTTGACAACTGTAATTAAACTATATATATTAGGGGTCAATGAATTTAGTAAATTTCCATTTTGATGAAAGTGCCAAACATATGGGTTTACTGTTTTTATTTTACAGTAAATAGATTGGGAACTGAAGATGTTGGGATTAATGTTTAGAATCATAGCTGCTACTGCTACCTCCTAGCAGTCTAACAGTTCTTAATGCAAATGCATGTTAGGGGCCTTGAGGCCAAGTGGTTAAGGTAGTTTGTCTACTGTTGATCATGTGAGCATCAACACTGAGATTGTGGGTATGAGTTTCACCAAGGGCTGCACTCAACTCCAATTTTAATTGACAAGGATTACCAGTTTTCCTATCAGAGGTCTGTGTTTTCTCATGGTAAACCAGCTTCCTCCTCCAATAGCAACTGGATACCACGATATAGCTGAAAAATTTCTGAAAGTGGCATTAAAACACCATTCACACAAACAAACAAAACAATCAATACATGTTTTATAAAAATACACTGGGATCATGAGTTCAATCCTGCATTAACTTGTGTTAGATTCTAACTTTAACAAAAAAAATTGTTTGTTTACGTGCTCAAGGTTGAGAGTTTACAACTGGTACTTACTCCTCCTCTCTGTTAATGTAAATGATATACCTGTATGTATCCTTTACATACTACTGACTAGCTTGTAGCTTGTTTAAACCTTTTCTTATGATACAATATGTAACAAAAATTACTATGCACAAGGCTAATAGATACAAACTATGAATTAGTAAATATGTAAATCATATACTGTTGGTAGAAATGTCTGCATACCAGTCATAAATCACTATATATTTGAGAGGGGGGCCTCAGTGGCAGTGTAGTGAAGGTTGTTCATCTACTATTGATCATGTGGTCTGAATATACTGAGGTTGCGGGTTCAAGTCTCACTGTGAACAGGGTGCACTTCACTCAAATCTTAACTCACAAGCATTGCCAGTTTTCTGACCAAAGGTAAGCATTTTTCTGCAGGTACTCTCAGGCTTCCTCCTCCAATAAAAACTGGACACCATGATATAGCTGAAAAAATGCTGAAAGTGTTATTAAACACCATTCAAACAAACAAAATATACATTTAAGAACTTTTAACTAATATAATATTTAATTTGAAAGTCATATAATTTTTAATTTGGCTGTAATTTTTTGTAGATACACGGTGTTTGAAGAATCTCCTATGTACCACTTCACAAACCTTGATGTATTTGAGAACGACTTGTTTTTAACTGATAGGAGATCAGCATCGTTGGTACAGCTCAATAAAGTAGGGTATAATAAGCCTCCCATAACAGTCTATGAAGGAATGCCTTATCTCTTGGATGTAAGAGTTATCCACCCTTTGTTGCAGCAACAAGGTATTCAAAACTGTAAAAGTTTCTTAAAGTGTATTTATTTATAACCTTAAGGCTTTGTTATTAAGCAATACCCAAAATTATCATGTTATACTAACATCTTGGAAAACGTCAACTGAGAGATGGTTCCCCTATTGATGTTAAGTTCACATTTTTGGTGTTCCTTTGAAACTTAATTTATACATATGGACTTAGAAAAGCAACAAGTGACATATACAAAAATATCCTCTCATTCATGAATGAAAGTGTTAAAAATTCACTTTTTTATTGATGTTGCATCCCTTACATTTAGGTGGTTTAATAATAGAAGTTTTCATTTTGTCATAATAATTTAAAGAGATGGCAGAAAATAAGAATTGGGGCATTTTAAACAGAGTTGTGTTGTTATTAATCTTCCTTTCCTTGAATTTGTTATGCCCCCGCGACGACATGTCGAGGGGCATTAAGTTTTATGCATGTCCGTCCGTTTGTCTGTCAGTCCGTACGAATTTCCGTCAAGCTTTTCTCAGAAACTGTACATGAGAACAATTTGAAAGTTGGCAGGTTGGTTCAGTATCACAAGTTTTACGTCCTAAGCGACTTTCAGACCTGTCGGACAACTACTTCCTGTTTGGGACTTCATTTGGCGGGGGCATCCATGTCCCATGGACACATTCTTCAATTTTTTTCTATGAGATAACCCTTCATATAGAACGAAAAATCATACCTCACTTTTTTACAGCACGAATGCAGTCCCTTGACTCGTAATGTAGCAGAGCGGGAGTGAATCACTCCCAGCACTTTGATGTCAAACGTAGTTGCATATAATCAGCCATGGTCAATCTTGATATCTTTCGACAGTGTTACCATTTTTTATCGATTTCGTGTTTAAAAACGATCATTATTGATACGTGATGATAATTATTTTTGCTTTTAATAACCAGCTGTGCATTTTGGATTTATTGACATTCGTGTCTTTGTTCAATTAGGCTGCTTCATGAAAAAAATTTAGAACACCGAAAATGGTGTGTTGCATCTTAGGCCATATATATGTAAATTACTGGATTCTTACTACCGAGTGGTTGTTGCAGTATGCAAATTATCATGATTTTTCTCAAATTAAATCATTTATTACCATATACGGAAAAAAGATCAACATAGCATTTTCCTCGTGCATTTTCAAAGACGAAAAAAGAAATTTCTTCAATTAAGTTCGCTTCCTGTTAGTTTCCCAATGACTACAGCTTTAATATCGTAAAAGAGATGACTGTATATTATGTTGATTTTGTATTTGCTACATTACGAGTAATAGGACTAAATTCTGCTGTTTATCCAACAAATCACAAAACTAACATCGGATTATAACAGCAGTAAAATTCAGCCTACCCTTCATATTTTCATTTTCTTATTTTGCCATGTTCAATTCCCTAGTTTCTGAATACAGAGTGACTTCCCATTTTCAAGAGTTGTTTTTCATAAAGCAAGTATCTGGTATTGAACAGATAAGGAAAAATTCCATTTTTATTTTTCTAAATAATTTCTGTGTACTGACAGTTCCAGTACATATAAAATACACTGCAGAATTAGTTTGCACATCATAACAAATTTTACCAGATGCTTTGCTATTTGTGAATACAAAATGCAAATGGGAGATAAATCTTTTTACCGTAAAGAATATCAGTTAACAATTTACAATTGGCAATTCAAGAACAAGTTATTTTATGGAAACAAGTAAACAATAATTAAAATATAATAAATATTATTCAAGATTGTTCGTTTAACAGGGGGCCTCGGTGGCCAAGTGGTTAAGGTAGTTCGTCTGCTATTGATCATGTGGTATGTCAACACTTAGATTGCCAGGTTGAGTCTCAATGTGGGCAAGGTGCGCTCTACTTCATTATTAATAAATCAGGATTACCAGCTTTCATACTGAAGTCATGGGTTTTCTCCAGGTACTTCAGCTTACTTCACCAATAAAAACTGCATGCCATGATATAGCTGAAAAAATGCTGAAAGTGGCATTAAACACCATTCAAACAAACAAACAAATCTTTTTTACAGATAAATTAATCTGCCAGATTTTGAAGTGTACACAGCTCTGTCTGATGACCATAGATGGTGCAGAATGTTCCTGTTATGATGGTTTCCTTACACATCCTTATAATACATCTCGGTGTTTAGGTAATTATTATCTCTTTTTTGGACATTAATGCTTTGTTTATGTTTTAATAGTATTTAAAATGAATTGAAAGATTGCATACAATTTGGAAGTTATGCACCAGGTATTATGAAAGAGTTTGAAGAATTTTTACCCTGTTTCCATCAAAATTTGACATTTTAAACAAATTTATGACACCTGTTAAGAGAGCTTACATGTACCTGTGTAATAATATTCTAACATTTGTGGGGCCTCGGTGACAGAGTGGTTAATGTAGTTCGTTTTCTATTGACCATATGGTCGGTGAACACTGAGATTGCTAGTTCGAGTCACTGCATGCAGGGTGTACTCGACTTCAATCTTAATTGACAAGGATTGCCATGTTTCCTTCCGCAGGACAGGGGTTTTCTCCTGATACTCCGGCTTCCTCCCCCAATAAAAACTGGATGCCATAGCTGAAAAATCCCTGAAAGTGTCATTAAAAGACCATTCAAACAAACAAATCTAACATTTGTCAACACGGACCTGTACTTCTTACCAAAAATATTGTAAACTTTTTGTCATTTATTATTATTACCTCAGGTGTTGGCCTTGGTCAGATGAGGCCACATTGTGGGTTAGATATGGAGTTTTTATTTTACCATGTGGAATTGATAAAGTGTAGTTAATTGTCTAATAATTTAATTCTCATAAATTATAGCCTCAAAATCCGATTGCAGTAGTTCTAAATGTTTCAGTCTCAAGATTTTTAAAGACACTAGAAAGACAGATTTTTTTAGCCAGCGGTATTGATTCTGGTGGTTACTGTTATGAAGGCAATATAAGGAACACAACATTAGGTTAATATGACAGGGATGGTTTGCTTTGCATAAATTTGGGGTTGTTATCTCGCAGAAATGTACCAAAATGTTTATCATCTATACTACTAAAATTATAGACCCTCTTTTTTTAAGCGCGCATCACAAAACACAGAGAAATAATTTAATAATTATCGATATCAACATTAAATTTTTTTAATGTGCAACATCAACTGCATGTAACCTTATACATATTGAAGTACAAACTACAGCTATAGTCTTCCGTCACGTGAAGCAAGCGAAAAGTTCGTTCTTGTTTAAATTCAGCCGGCTCTCTTCAAGAAAACGATTGTTATCATTGATTTTCACCTGATATGTCTGGTAGGTCCTTCAAATTTTATTTTCTCTGGGATCAGGACTAATATGACATCAAAAAAGAACTAAAGTTACGCTTTCACTGATTACAAATTTACCTCATAATAAATGCCTTCTAATTTAGTAGTTGCCAGGTTGGTAGGCGTACGTTTGTTTTGTACCCCTCACTGGTTTTCCTTGCCAGGAAATAAATTTTTAAATGTAAAGGAGGACCGTATCCTGTACAAAATTGTGGACGTAATTAATCCTTAATTGCTAAATATTTAAAGCAATAATCGATACAAAAATTAAATTTTTTGCATAAGCAGCATTAACTGCATGTTACCCTATAAGGGTTAATACTGCACTATTTCTCTGTGTTTTGTGATGGAGGCTTAAAAAAGGGTCTATAATTTTAGTAGTATAGATGCAGGATACATTTACACAGAAAAAAAATTGTCCCTGAATATTCTGTACAATTTTCTTTTGTGGATTTTGAGGGAGAGTGGGCTCATTGTGGTCCCTACAAAAGGCTAAGTGTCCTGCCACCTACCGAATACTCTATATTTTTCCTGTGGCAGTCAACATTTTTCCTGTTACCACGGCCCTTTTCCACTTTTTTCAATAGATTGTGCAGAGGAGATGATGATTGATGTATTGATTGAATGTTTGCTTAACATCCAGTGAGCAATATTACAGTTATATTCAGGACAAGAACATGTTATCAAACAATAAACTACAGAAAAAGTAAGAAATTTTTACAAAAAAATTTTAACAGCCAGTGGACAAGTATAGAGTAATAATAGATAGGGCAGACAATTAAGACTACAATGAGCCAATCTTATTCTAAATCTACCAAAAGGGTCTTTACTGTGCAGGGAATGAGGCTTTCTGAAAAAACTTGACCCATTACAGTCTGCACTCGGGCTTTTCATACTATAACCTGACAAGAATGTGAGAATGCTTCGCTTATTGGCTACCTAGGGACGCCCTGAGCAGAACTCTGGGTTGACAGGAGAGAATTAAAAGAAAAGGCCCCAATGTGAAGCCTTCGCTTATCTGCCACCAGGGGACGCCCTGAGCACTCTGGGTTGACAGGAGAAAATGAGAAGGCTGTGCTTATCTGCCACCTGGGGACGCCCTGAGCACTCTGGGTAAATGGGAGAGAATGAAAAAGACACGGCCTCAATGAGAAGGCTGTGCTTATCTGCCACCTGGGGACGCCCTGAGCACTCTGGGTAAATGGGAGAGAATGAAAAAGACACGGCCTCAATGAGAAGGCTGTGCTTATCTGCCACCTGGGGACGCCCTGAGCACTGTGGGTAAATGGGAGAGAATGAAAAAGACACGGCCTCAATGAGAAGGCTGTGCATATCTGCCACCTGGGGACTCCCTGAGCACTCTGGGTAAATGGGAGAGAATGAAAAAGACATGGCCTCAATGAGAAGGCTTGCTTATCTGCCACCAGGGGACGCCCTGAGCACTCTGGGTTGACAGGAGAAAATGAGAAGGCTTGCTTATCTGCCACCAGGGGACGCCCTGAGCACTCTGGGTTGACAGGAGAAAATGAGAAGGCTTGCTTATCTGCCACCTGGGGACGCCCTGAGCACTCTGGGTAAATGGGAGAGAATGAAAAAAGACACGGCCTCAATGAGAAGGCTGTGCTTATCTGCCACCTGGGGACGCCATAAGCACTCTGGGTTGAAGTGAGAGAATGAAAAAGCACTGTATCTATTGATTTTCAAAATAAATTCTGTAAATGAAATTATCTTTAATTTTGATATAATGTCAATCAGTTGTTATACTGTTAAGGGGATGCAGGACACCATCCGCCATTTTTTGGGAAAATTTCAAAATAGAAAGAACATTTTTGGTAAATTAAATAATAATTTTTTTCATTATTAACTCTCAATTTCCATAAAATTGAAAATAAAAATGAAATTCTTATACCTATATTATAACTTCAATTTATTAATAGTTGAAATAAAAAGTTTTTGCATAAATGAGTTCGGTTTTGGCAAAAATAATGAAAATGACATTTTTAACAAGGGAGGTAATTTTGACCAAAAATACCATTTTTTAGCACTTTTTTACCAATTTTTCCCCAATGGACAAAAATTTAACTCAGAGAGCCCTATACCTTTCTATAACTAAAATGAATACTAATTGCTTGACACTATATCAAAAATTCAGAAAATTTCATTGGACAGAATTTTTGTTATCGTTTATTTTAGTGCTTTTTTATTCTCTTCTCTGTATAACCTATTAGAAAATTTGAAATTTCAGTGCTCAATTCCTCAAAAATAAGCTCCGAAACCCCGATTTTTTATTTTGAATTATGATAACGTGTATAAAAAACTAACTATATGGCGAATTTAAAGAAAATTCATTGACAAATTATTTTCAGTGAAAGTGTCCTGCATCCCCTTAAGTGTGGAAAGAAAAATAGTGTTCTTGAGAGTTCCATTCTTGTCTGTTGGAAAATAATAGTCAACAATAGTTAAAATTGGGATTGTTTGGATAGAATTTGAAAAATTAATTTTAAAATTGTGTTTTTGGTTAAAACTTTGCATTTAAACAATTTATTTGTTTGCGATTATTCATTTAAGACTTTATTATTTTTGTTCCAAAAACTTGTGGTGTATGATTATTTTTTGTTGTAGACATGAGGATAAGTACAGGCACTCCAACTCTAAAAGAAAAGGAACCTCAGAACAATATGGCAGGAAGTGACATCACACCAAGTACAACAACAACTTCAATTCCATCAATTACAACAGAGAATAAAGTTGATACCAAAAGAGTTGATCACAATACTAATATTGTACAACAGCCAAAATGTTATTTACCTTGCCAACATGGTGGTAAATGTGTCACCACTGGATTTGAAGAAAAGTGTCTGTAAGTTAATTGACAATGAGGTTTTGAAGTTTGAATTATGTGAGGAGTCTACATATTAGCTCTTCTATACCTTAAATGTGCAGGTCAGTATGGTTTGTCACCTCGTGTGTAGAGCATAACTTTGTATGAATTAATGTGCACTTGACTCGTATGTGTTCAAGTTTTTCAGTTATTTGCACATGATCTTCAAATGTTGTTTTAGGTCTGTTTTGTTTGATTGTGATTTTTAGCCCTTATCAGCAATTTTCCAGTTTTTATTAAGGAAGGACGTCACAGTAGCCATTGAGAACTCGGATCTGCAAGTGAAAACTGTCCTTATAATTTAAGGTTAGAGTTGATCACACCGTGACCAAAGTCAGGTTTGAACTTGTAATGCCAGTGTTGGTTGGTTAACTACCTAGAACACTCTGCCTTATAGGCCCTATCTTGTTAAGGGGCTTACTTATATACCTAGAACACTCTGCCTTCAAGACCCCATCTTGTTTAGGGGGCTTACTTATATACCAAGAACACTCTGCCTTCAAGACCCAATCTTGTTTAGGGGGCTTACTTATATACCAAGAACACTCTGCCTTCAAGACCCAATCTTGTTTAGGGGGCTTACTTATATACCTAGAACACTCTGCCTTCAAGACCCCATCTTGTTTAGGGGGCTTACTTATATACCAAGAACACTCTGCCTTCAAGACCCAATCTTGTTAGGGGGCTTACTTATATACCTAGAACACTCTGCCTTCAAGACCCAATCTTGTTTAGGGGGCTTACTTATATACCTAGAACACTCTGCCTTCAAGACCCAATCTTGTTTAGGGGGCTTACTTATATACCTAGAACACTCTGCCTTCAAGACCCAATCTTGTTAGGGGGCTTACTTATATACCTAGAACACTCTGCCTTCAAGACCCAATCTTGTTTAGGGGGCTTACTATTATAATATATTCTGTAATATCCTGCAGTTTGTTACTACGGTAACTTGTATATTATTACAATTTTATACATATATATTGCAGCTGTACAGAAGGCTATACAGGAAAACTATGCGAACTTGAAGAAAAGAAACATCGTTCAAAGTTATGGGTGATTGGATTGGGCATGTTGTTTATTGTAGTAGTGCTAGCCATCACCATAATCTATTTCTGTAGACAAAGAAGGTAATATTTGTAGTTACTTATAGATTATTTATGTTTTTGTTAAATGAGAGATGCATTTTCTCT
Source organism: Limnoperna fortunei (assembly GCA_944474755.1). Lineage (NCBI taxonomy): Eukaryota > Metazoa > Mollusca > Bivalvia > Mytilida > Modiolidae > Limnoperna > Limnoperna fortunei. The sequence continues at coordinate 16,049,624 of OX104114.1, read as the reverse complement.
TCTGTATTTCATCTGAGGGTGACAGCCCTGAGAATAAATGAGAAAATACACAGAGTACAGAGTTTTAAAAGACGTAAATAATCTGTTTATCGCTGATTTGTAACATTGTGAGTTTACTGTGTTTACTTAATGACATCTTGACAGCGGGGTGAGATGGGCCAATCTCAGGATGCACATAAAGATCAAAGTAAAATACTGCAGAATAGCGATAAAAATGTTTACTTTTGGTCATCATGTACAAACGTAGGGTTATGTGTGTCAAGCTAACATTTACACAGAGTTCTTGGAAAAAGGTATCATTGACTAATTTTATGTAATTGCCAATTTTATGTAAAAAAATGACCTAATCGGGCAAACTTTACTCAAGCTACTTGCCTAATGATTTTTATACAATAATAAAACAGGCATTTAATACAAGTCCAGCAACACAAACACATTCAACAACAAGAAATTTCAAACAACACTAAATAAAACTATAGTGTTCCTATATTGTCCTCTCTAACTGTTGTTTTAAAGACTAAACCTGAATCACAGACATGTTCACATCTTTATAATCTTATTTTGTACTACTACTCTGTGTCTATGAAGCCCTACTTTTGATGAACCAACCAACAAAAATTGGGGACATAGATTTTCAGTCTGTTAGTTTGTCCATCCACCCCACCTTAGGTTTACCTTGTGTTGAAGCTTTTTTTTTTTTCATGAAGATGACTTGACATTTTCATAAAACTTTAAACTCAGTTACAACATGAGATCTCTTCAAGGACGAAAGTTTGTAGAGTTGAGAAAAATCGGGTAGTTTACCCATATGTGCCAAAAGGACATCACTGTCACTGAGACATGATACTACTATTATTGTTGGATATGCTAAATACAACAAAAATGTATACACAGAATACATACATATACAAATATGACACAATTTATTATTTCACTACTGACAAAAAAAATTTTTTAAGGCCTAATAGTTTATACAAGTTTAAATTAAAGATTTAAGAACATTTGTTTATCCTTGTTTATCTTTAATAACATTAAAATGGGTAAACAGGACTCATTTTATGAAAAACAAGGGTCTTATTTGTGGACAGCACTATGTTTTAATTAATGAGTAAGAATTTTCTTCAAAGAGGGTGTAAATTAGGCAGCAATATTACCTTTGCTTGCAATTAAAATCAAGCAAATTGTGAGACAAGAAGAATACTCAATGTCATTCTGATAAGAAACTCAGTATTCTACAGACTACAAGTCAGGACATTATTAACCCTAAATATCTGCATTTCCATTATAAGCCTATACAGAACACCAGATTAATTGTCTGGACAATATCATAGGAGCCCCGAATGTATTATTAGAGCCCAATGCAATAGGCCAAATTGAAATGAATGCAAGTCCAGCAGCAAGCTTGGTACTTGGCTACAAATTTTAAATAGCCAAAGCCTTCAGAGGCCTTAGTCAACTGAGCTTGTTAAGTTGGGTCCCTAATATTTAACTTTCTGTTGTTCAATATGAAATAATTTTGTTGGTATTTTATTCTAGGAATGGAAATTATTACTTGCCATGCAGACGAAAGCCGGATGATACTGAAGAAGGCTTGGTTTCAGATAATGGTCCATTATTTGGTAACCCTGTATTCCACGAGTTTGAAGATGTAAGTGTTTGTAGCTTTGAATGGGAAAATGCTTATTAAAGATGGTTTCTGGAGGAATATAATTCCAACCAAAACTCAGCATAGCTTAAAAAACCCCAAAATATTGCAATATTTATTGCTCAAGGACTCTTTGTACACCCAGATAATTTTTGTTATCTTTGCTTGTAAATATATGCTGGATTTTTCATGGTCAAACGTTACTTCAGTCTCCTTTATCTGGTGTGTGTGAAGGAAGGGTTGGGAGAATATTTATACCTTAAAAAGCTGTTGCAAAATACATAATTCTTGTGGTAGTACCCTATCATTGCTTCCATTCAGAACCCCCGCCATGAAATGCGTTTTAATGCTACTTTCAAAATTTTTTTTTTGCTCTCCAGATGTTCAGTTTTATTGGGGTGAAGGGAAAGAAAAGCCAGAGTACCCTGTTAAAACACCAACTATCTATAGCAATCATTCTGCTAAACATATACTGAGACAGGGCATTCCTGTAATACTTTAACAATTTAGTGACTGTGCTGTGATGATTATACTTATTTTACGGTCTAGTGGTGTGATGAACCCTACATTTTTTATTAACATACTAACTGGCAATATAGTAAACCAACCATTAATAATTAATTTCATTTGAAATGAGTGTACCAAGTCAGGACTATTGCTTCAGTTGCTTTGTTTTTATAAATAACCTGCCACACTAAATCTTTTATGCCTGTAAACTGACTGTTTCCAAATCATAACTTGAAAACACATCAACAGATTTTGTTTAAAATTTGCACAGCATATACTATATTTACTATACAATGATTAAATTTTTAGCACCATCCAATTTTTGCTTTCAAGTTTGGCCAATAAAAAAAAAATTGTAAAAAATGGCAGTTTTGAAATGATATTTTGAAAACACAGATTTTGTTAAAATTTAGCACAGCTGTTTAGTACTATAAAATGAAGACCAAGTTGAATTTTCATCACCGTCCCATTTGTAGTTTTTGAGTTGGGCCAATTTAAAATTATTTTTATAGGTCCAAGATCAGAGTAAAAATTGTCTTGTAATTCAGTAAATGTGATCATATATGTTAAATACAAAGCAAAAAGGTGCTATGACATTTAATGTCCCATTATATGCCAAATTGGTTGTTGGTTTGACATTTTCTTGGACTTGTTTGTGGATCGTCTTTTTTGGCAGTTCCCTTGGTGCTTGGTTTAAAATAATAGCTGTATAATTTTAAAAAAGCGACTGATACCAGGATATGATTGAAAGACAAACCCATAATCCTATTAACCAGAGGCTTTCAGATGCCCTTCATTAATACCATTAAGGACATTAAGTAAATTTAATTTAGTAGATTCTTATCCAACCTTCAGACAAATATGGCCCAGGTGCGAGGATTTTTTTAAATAAGATAATTAAAAACCTATTTTTATGTATTTGTATTACATGTACTACCCCTTGCTATTATGAACACCATCACATTTTGTGTCAACGGGAAACTTTACATAGAACAGTCTGTAATTGTACATGTATAACAATATTGGGAATGGACATAAAAAAAATCAGAAATTGAAATTTTTGGAAGTTGAAAATTCAGAGCGGAACTAACTTTTATTGCCTATTTAGAAATTCGAAAATTAGCAAAAGTATTCCATTGATAGTATAATGAAGTCTCGAAAATATTTGGAACCTATTCTGTGCAATCAAATCCTTGTTCAATTTAAACCAAGATTCCTGATCTCACAAAAAGATTGCACACATATTAAATTTGTGCACCTGTTATTACTGTTATGGAATAGGTCAACGATTTTTTATCCATTTTCTAATTCAACTTTCCCAACAGTTATATATTTTTTGTGTAATCTACTTATCATACAGTTTTTGGCACACACTTAAAACTTTCTTTTAGCAGCAATGCATACCATTTGCCGTTTATAAAGGCACATGCTTTGCAACCGAGCAATTTTAAACTTTTTGCTTTTTTTATAAAGTAAATCTAGAATAAAAACAATTGCCCCATTGTGTCAGGAAAATTTTGATTTGAGTTCTTTTTGCTGAAAAAATAAAACAAATGAAAAGATGTTTAGTAATGGTGTACATCTTGGTTGGAGTCCATAGATTTATTTCATCCAATGACCACTAGACCATACATACAAGGTTTAATTCAATAAGCAAAAAATGGGGGTTTCTTATTTTTTGTAAAAATAATGATAACCAGCAAACAGTATCAATTTTTCCAGAAAAACAAAATCTATTTACATGCAACAGTAATCATTGTCATGAAACTTCAGTTTAAATGTAAGATGGTTTTGCTGAAAAACAGATAATTGATGTGACATCTAAGAGCATAAGATAAAATATAGAAAACAACTTGGTAAAGTACCTTCCAAAGCTCATCCATAACAAGCTTGGTTTAAATTGGCTCCAGTGGATTCTGGGAAAAATTTTTTCAAAAGGCCTAAAGTCCATATTTTGCAAAATATTTGTTTTCCTTTACAAAATCCCATAATGCATTTTGTACTACAGTTAACTATGAGTGTTTTGATGAAAATTAAATGTTCAAATATTTTTTATGGTGGCTATTTTGGTTGAAGGGAGAGCTATTCAATACAATTTGGTAAAAGCCTTCTAAGTATTATCCATACCACCTTTGGTTGAAATAAACTCAGTCAAGAGAGGTAAAAACAGATAAAATATACAGTAATCAGTGAATACAAAAAAACATACTAAAAATAACAGAATGAACTTCACTAAAATATATATGGGTGATTTGTTACTGTGAATATTAATTTGTTATAATTGTCAAATTTCCGACTGATTTTGAGACATCCAGAATTACAAGGCCTAAGTATGTTGTACCAGCAGTCAAGTCAATCTTCATTCAAGAGTGATGTTACTTTTTCAGATAAATTATCCACCAGAATGTTCTAGAACTGAATTACACTCTTCACCATCATGCCAATCAGTAGACTCGGCATTTGTAAGCAAAAGGGAGGACTCGGACAGCCAATCATCTTGCAGTTCCGGAACAGGAAGTTCTGGTCACTATGGTTACAAACAGATGTAAGGCACATAATCATCCTGGAAAGATTTGTTCACTTTTAATGTGCAGTAATGCCTATCACAACCCTTGTAAGGTTGACCGTCCATTTGTTTTCAATATAAATTGGTTCCGGTTTTTATGCTGCAATACTGCAATTATAACATAACATTCAAATCTGCAAAAAGTATGGTTTCAATTATATTAAGATTTGTTGATTTTTTTCCAATTAAAACAATTTAAAATATCAGATTTTAAGATACCATATTAAGGCTGCGTGAAAATCGGCTGCTCTATAGACCAGGGTCAATATGAACTCTGTTATTGCCTTCAACAGACCTTATCAAGTTTCCATGAGAAAGACAATAATTGAAAGACTTGCTTTGCAATAGATTCCACAGTAAATTGTTCTCTTTTTAGGGTGTAAGGTTCATTTTCAACCGACTTAAAAAAAGAAATCCTAGACAACTGTGACCAAATGTTACTTGTACATTTATGTGATTCATGTATATCACAAAGTTTAAGACGTGTAAGGGCTGTGAATTTTGCAAACAATGCAAACATTTGATGACAATATTTATTTGTAAAATTATTGTTACTTCTTTGTATTTAAAAACATCTCTATTCAAAGACTTTTATAAAGTATTGTTTCTGACTGGTTTACTTTAGTTCTTTTATGCATGTTATGTTATTTTTACAATGTTTATTTATACACTGTTGACAATTTTTCCTTCAAATAAATGTATTTGATTAGCACTGTCTTCCATTTTTCTAGCCCAATGTCATAACCTTCAATTTACCATATTTTTCAACGGTAGATTAATAAATGCATTTCCTTTTATAAGCCTGTGGAGAAAATGGCGGTTAGACTGACAGTCCACATAGACACAGTACAGAAAACGCCAGAAAAATTAAGTTGGCATTTAACACCAAACACTACCTTTCTACCACCAATGAACATTATAAGTTATATACGTTCTTATCCATAGATATGAAGATTTTAACACCTGAAGTGCCCAAGGGTGTACAGGGGTGCTGAAGGTGTTAAAATCTCCATATCTACTGACATGAACGTGTATAACGAATTTCTCTCCGGTATTAGTTTGAAATAATTAATTTTTTAGGTACTTTGACAATGGAATGGTGGACGTTAAAGTAACGTTTTCATCATTATCAAAGAAAGTTTGATTGAAATTTGATGAAAATTAGGGTTCTTTACAAGGTGTAGGGAACTACCTTTGGTAGAATCCTACAGTACTAAAAAAACAAGATTTTTTGATGGAGTCAAACAGATGTTTAGGAAATAAATTTTGGCACTGAATGTCTTGCAGAGACATCACAATAGTGTGACGTGGTTGTTTGTCAAACTGTTTATCTTTTGTTTCTTTTTCTGTTAAAAATAAAAAACATTTGGACCTTTTGTTAAAGATTTCATCATCCTATATATGACACAAACCAACTACCATTTTTAATATAAACAAATCTTAAGTACTTTTGTGGAACTAACGGTTAGCATGTATGACTTTGCAACAACCCGGGTACATAGGTTTTGTAAAGATGTGTAACTAACCAATCAAAATCCAGGAATAATACTGATACGGGGATAATTGTTTATATGTTTGTTTGTTTGATGGTGTTTAACTGCACTGTCAGCAATTTTTCAGCTATATCATGGCGTCCAGTTTTTATTGGGCGAGGAAGCACGAGTACCCAGAGAAAACCCCCGACCTGGGGTAGGAAAACTGTCAATCCCTGTCATTTATAAAAAACACATTTATATTCAGACTTTATTTTTGACATCATGACCATGTTTCTGCCTGATATCTACGACATTGTTCCAAGTTTCTGACATGGGTTTCAGCATCATCAGCAGTTTTATTTCCACAGTCCATAATTGTTTGTTTTATAGCATCTCGTACATTGTCAGGCATCTGTTTAGCATTCCTGAAAAAAATTTTTATGAAATAATAAGTTCTATTCCGTTAAAAATGTGGTAGCACTTAAATGCTTTGAAACCCAAGGAGGCAATGAATGAAAATGCATTCTAGGGATGCCTTTTATGTCGTCATGTAAAGACCCTAAAATAAATACTCGGATATGTTCAAAGCTTATCACATGACATTTGTCAGAATGTCTAATTTCTATAACCATATAAAACCAGATTGAATATAACACGATACAGCCAATTTAAACTGCACAGGGGAAACCCACCAACAGCTTAGTTTTACCGGTAATTTGTTTAAATTTTCTTCCTTAGAGTAAGCAGGAATAGAAACATGTCTGTCCAGTAAATGGATGAAGAAATGAAGTGTTTGGTAATGAAAAAGACTTCAATAACACAATTCCAGAAAATAATCACATATCTGAATTTCATGTAGTATAACCAGTATCGCGCTAGAACTAGATGGATATGATTTATCTATGTTAAGGAAATTGTGTGCAATTGGTACCAAGTTCTTAACCTTTTTTACCTAGATTGAAAAGAAAATATCTGAGAGCTCTCTGGTCCATGTATAACTTGCACATTTAGTAAACTGACATGTATGCATCTGAAAGGTCAATAAGTTTTGTTTGTTTGTGGATCCACATCACTTTCTGCAATTTTTCAGCTGTTAAATAGATTCCCGATTTCACTGTAGGAAAATGTTAGGGTATCTGTTGATAACCCCTGACATTTGGCAGGAAAACAATCCTTGTAAATTAAGGTTGATAACATGCTGGGGTATAATATAGTTGATGACTAGTTATTTTGATCATTTGACCATTTTTTTAATCTGAACATACTGACAGTATGCATGGCAACACACTGCAGTAAAACAGAAAATATCACCCATTGAAAAGAGTGACATGATAGTAGTTGTAATGTTGCACAAGGTTCTAATATGGCGTCCTTCATAATGCTTTGAGAACATGTGAGGGTGTTAATAAGCATAAAGCCCTCTGTGACATCACATTAAGAAGTCTGATATCATTGCAAGCTCAACTGAAAAAATTATAAACTGGAACAACATAGATTTGATAAGATTGATTGATTTATGCTTATGCAAAATTTTTATACTTATATTCAATAAAATGACAGGCATATTTTTATGTCAATTGTATTGCTTTACATGCTGTTTTGGGAGATATCTTATTTAGTTTCAAAAACTAATATGACCATTAGAGTCACTTTGGAATTTTAAAACATTTGTTAGACATATTAGAATCAATTATTACAATGGGCTCTATGCAAATTAGAACATGGTCAGACCTTATATTTGTCTTCATTTTATACCTTGCTATCACTCTGTTTAAAATATTGACAAATATAAGGTCTGACCATGTTCTAATTCGCATACAGCTGGATTGCAATAATTTATTTCTTTATAAACAAAACTTTTGAAGGTTAAAACAGTAGCTACAAGAAATCTTGTCTATTCACATTCTATATAACACTATCATTTCTGTTTTCCGTCTTATTTCTTTTTAAATGCAGGATATGAAATTTCCTTAAGCAGCAAGTACATACCCTGCCACATATATCCAAGCTCCTTTTTCAAGTAATTCCCATAAAAATGAATTGTTTTCCAAAATTCTGTGTTGTACATAAATTTTTTCATCCTGAAAAAAAATTTTGACAACTGTAATATTTAGGTTAAAGAGATATATAATAGTTGCATCAAAGAAGGTAAAATTCTACAAACAACCAGCCTAAATTCAAAGCATAAGACCCTATTGAGAGAAATTAAAAGTATTATTTCAGTGATTGTATGTTGTTTAATGTCATGTGAACATTTTGTTTTCAGCTGTAGCTCAGCAATTATAGTTTTACAAACCAGAGGCTCTTAAGAGCCTGTATCGTTGTTAAAGTAAGTCTGTAATTTTCAATAAACTTTAAAGAGAACCATCCAAACAATATTACTAGAAAGTTTTGTTTCCATTGGTTAATCAGTTTCAGAAAAGAAACCTAATAAAACTTTTTCCCATAGGGTCTACTGTTAATCTATGTAATGCTGTGGTGGCCATTTTGATTTTTATTATTGGCATAAAAAAAAACATAAACTTCAAAGAGGACCATCCAAACAATATTGCTAGTAAGTTTTGTGTCCATTGGATAACCAGTTTTAGAGAAGAAGCCTTTTAAAAATTGTTCCCAATGGGTCCTATGTTAAACTAAGTTCTGCTATGGTGGCCATTTTGATTTTCCAATTGGCATAAAAAACACACAATTTATAAATGACCATCCAAAATAATATTGGTAGTAAGTTTTGTTTCCATTGGTTAAACGGTATCAGAGAAGAAGCCTTTCTCAACCTTTTTCCTATAGGGTCCTATGTTAAATTAAGTCCTGCGGTGGCAGCCATTTTGAATTTCCAATTGCCATAAAAAACAAAAACTTTATAGAGAACCATCCAAACAATATTGCTAGTAAGTTTTTGTTTCCATTTGTTAACAGGTTTCAGAGAAGAAGCCTTTTAAAAAATTTTCCCATAGGGTCCTATGTTGAACTAAGTCCTGTGTTGGTGGCCATTTTGAATTTCCAGTTGGCATAGAAAACATAAACTTTATAAAGGACCTTCCAAACAATATTGCTAGTAAGTTTTGTTTTGATTGGTTAAACGGTTTCAGAGAAGAAGCCCTTTTAAACTTTTTTCCCATAGGGTCCTATGTTAAACTAAGTCTTGGTGGCCATATTGGTTTACCAATCCAAATAAAAAACCACAAACTTTGTAAAGGTCCATCCAATGAACATTATGGCCAAGTTTGGTTTCAACTGACCAAGAGGTTTCAGAGAAGAAGATTGAAATGTAAAAAGTTTACAGACGCCGACGACAACACCGACGGACGCAAAGTGATAACAATAGCTCACATGACCCTTTGGGTCAGGTGAGCTAAAAAAGGATATTTGACTTTTTATCTGTAATGGTTTTTTTCTTTTGATCTTGTTGATGTTTTTTTATACTTCGTACTTGACAAGATATTCGAAAATATCTGTCAATATGATGCAATTTAAGAAACATACAGAGCGATTAAATTTCCTTTCGTCAAATCGCATGAATGAAAATAACGTCACACATTCAGGTTAGAGCTGAGGTTACCTCTTGTTGACGTGAAAAAAATGTGTCCATAAAATAATTTCAATAATAACAACTAGATATCAGTGAGATGGTACCCATCTCTGTGGGCCCCGCCGACCTTGAGGTCAAGGTTAAAGGTCATCAACCATGGTATGCAACACATCGCCTTGATATTATCTACCCACATTCCAAATATCAAAAGCCTACCTCAAAAGATAAAAAAGTTACAACTCAGACATGAATTTGTTATTCAGAAAGCAATAATGTGACCTTAAGGTCAAAGCTCAAGGTCACAGGTCAACAACCATGGTATACGACACATCACCTTGATATTATCTACCCACATTCCAAATATCAAAAGCCTATCTCAAAAGATAAAAAAGTTACAGCCCAGACATGAATTTGTCATACAGAAAGCAATAATGGGACCTTAAGGTCAAAGCTCAAGGTCACAGGTCAACAACCATGGTATACGACACATCACCTTGATATTATCTACCCACGTTCCAAATATCAAAAGCCTATCTCAAAAGATAAAAAAGTTACAGCCCAGACATGAATTTGTCATACAGAAAGCAATAATGGGACCTTAAGGTCAAAGTTCAAGGTCAAAGGTTATCAACTATGGTAAGTGACACATCGCCTTGATATTATCTACCTACATTCCAAATATCAAAAGCCTACCTCAAAAGATAAAAAAGTTACAGCACAGACATGAATTTGTCATACAGAAAGCAATAATGTGACCTTAAGGTCAAAGTTCAAGGTCAAAGGTTATCAACCATGGTATGCGACACATCACCTTGATATTATCTACCTACAATCCAAATATCAAAAGCCTACCTCAAAAGATAAAAAAAATTACAGCTTACAGCTCGGACAGGATTAGTTCGGACGGACACACAGACGGACGGACAGACTGGTCACTATAGGGTGTCCGCCACAAAGTGGCGGGGCCCTAATTTTCTAGAAATTTCAAATGATATCATCAGTCTTGAAATCGAAAATAACAATTATTCTGTATTTTATAGAAATAAGATTGCTTAAATTTGCATGTTATTAAATTAAATCACAACATAAAACATTGTTTATTTCTAAGTTTCCTACATAGGTCAATTTAAATCACCAGCCACTTTCACAACAAATTTACATCTTATATTGTACAGTCCTTACATATTTGTACTATTTTATGTTTTATTCTTTTTCTAATTAAAATCCAAACCTAAAAATTTAAGTCACTAAATAACAACAAACAACTGAAATCACTTATATGCAAATCAAATGTGTAACTAGGGTACTAATTTTAACATATCTTGACACGCTTGTCATTTCGCAGTGTTTTATTTTTACAACTGTCTGATTATACTTTCATTTTCAAAAAGATTGCAATAACAATTACCTCTTTTTGGATTGTTCTTCATTTTCAATCTAAAACCTCATTATAACATGAAAAATAAGGTTGAAATAAATAAACAGCTCAAACTAATCAATTTTAATTGTAAAACAACTGGCAACAAATAATGACTTGTCTAATCCCTGACAGGACTTTTTTTTCTTGTATAATAAAGAAGTTTAAGAAAGAAAAAATGTCTTCCTACATATATTCTCTTTTTCACACGATGTAAAAACCTCCTGAAAGATAACAACTAACAGCCTTTACCTAGGAATTTGGTTATTTCTGCACGGCTGTAATATGACAAATGGGTAAGAAAAACTTGACAATTTTGAATAGTTATATTTAGATATTACCTGATCTCTAGAGAAGGCTGTAAATAAATTCAACAATCCTTTGTTAACCAGATTTGTCCATTCATCTTTACAAAAGAAATCTTTGTCTTTATTTCTGCAGCCAAAGAATAAAGTATTGCCTAGAAAAGAAATTTTTGTTTTTATTTTTACCCTCTGCTGGGCTTGTCTGTGTCTGTCCGTTATGATTACAATATATATTGTTGGAAAATTTCTAAATGGTGGCTTTAGAAAGAAAACATTAAGAAAAGGCAGGCTATGATGAGTTTTCCTATGTCCCTTTTTAGCAAGTAAAATTAAATTTGAATAAAATTTTTCTACAATGTATCTGTACACATTCTTTTTTTGTTTTTAATCTTGCCATGTTACAAAGATGACAAAATTATGCATAAACAAAAAACAGAAAACAATACAGTTTAGGAACAGACCAAGAAGAGGACTGTGGAAGCAGTTATCTCCCTTTGTAACCTAATTGCAGATACAATGATATAATGGATTTGTTACTTCATTTCATGTCCATTTTATTGTAATGTTTTATTCAAAATAAATGTTTTCGGGTAGTGTGTTTTAAATGTCTCATGTTCCTTGAACTGAAATATCAAATGAAGCCTTTGAAGGAAACCAGATATTAAATACCCATACATGCAATTTGATATTCTGTTGTGAGCTAGTAAAATCTTCTCAAGTATTAGAAAAATAAAACCTCATAATAATATAGTGTCACAACAGACCCAACACATTTTATGATGGACCTGGAATCTGTATATCACAAAACTATTCAAAAGTTGGACGAAGAGATAATAATCTTAACAATAACATCACAAGTATTGGAACTGATATTAATTAAAAAAACAAACAACAATTAAGGTATCCGACCCATAATTGAAGTCACCGTTTAATTTTATTTTTAGACCAAGAAATGCAAATTTATTTACTCAATATATTACTAATTAATGATACAAAGTAAATATATTGTTTTACTTTGAGTCAATGTTAACAGTTTTGAGAAAAAAATTTAGTTGCTCAAATAGTAGTTCCGATGTTTGCCGAACATTACCGAGGTCTGCTCCATTGACAAAGAATGGACATCCAGGACACCAAATATGATCACGTGGTCAATTATGGGTCGGATACCTTAATTGAAAAATTATTAAATACCTGCTCTCCTGTCTAAAGTTCTATCTTGTATAAAACTCCTAAAAGGTGCACAACCAGTACCTATTAAAAAACAGATAAACAAAATAAAATAACAAATGCATTTCTGATTATTAGATTTAGGTGAAATTTTTTAACAGCACTAACTATTTAGTTACCTACTAAGGCATAAAAGGCCTCACCATTTACTATCTGATTAGAAACTGAGATTTTTAGTTTGGACAGAAAATATGTTTTGTCATGGAGTCTACATCTGATTTTGTTTTAAAGTTGTATGGTGTATATGGAAAAAAAGATAATGATATTGAAACATTAGAAAACCCTTCCCTCTTATAAAACATACAGCGGATTGGGGAGACCCTCTGGTTGGGGGGTTGTCAGGTCATAATACGGAAAGCCTGACCGTGGACCGTAGTGGGTAACGTGTTTGGAGAGTGCCACGCTCCTTGCACGATAAAGACCCCTTTTGTAGATTTCGAAAAAGAGTAGGCTCATTGTAGCCGCTACAAAAGGCTAAATTTTCCGCCCCTACCCAAAACTCCATACTTTTCCAGTGGCAGTCAAAAATGTATTCCCTGTGACCCATCCCACCCCCATTTTCCGTTGTTTTATTGTTTGTTAACTTGTTCCTGTCCTGAATATAGCTGAAATACTGCTCGCTGGACGTAAAGCAGACATCCAATCAATCAATCAATATAAAACATACACACTAATCCAGGCCAAACTTCTCATGTTTGCTTTTTAAAAATAATGACATCTTTATTGAAGTCACATGGATATAACAGTTTAGATTATCTGCGGTTACTTAAAATGTCTGTATTTTATTCTGGATATAGTTGTATAAAAAACTTCAAAACTGAAGTAAGATGCTGATGATATGAATATATCTTCTGTAAATGGCTGATTTAGAGTTGAGATGAGTTTACACTCGTCTCTACTTGTTGCAGCACCCCATCAGAATGCCTGCAACAAGAATGTTGCTGTGTGCTCTTTTTTCAGGCATTCTGATTGGATGTCAGGTTTTGACAAGGGAGAATCTATAGGATATCGTGATATGAAAGTTGCCCGTGTATGGAAGAAATTGTTGCTTGCACACACTTTTGGGAATGCCAGAGTGATCCTAAAATTTTATGTCATTTCATTGATTCCATTGAGCTCCACTTGCAAAAAGATAAAAATTTCTTATCACCAATGATAGAGATAGAGCATACAGATTGGTTGTAGAAATTGACATTAGCATTTGAAATCAAACATTTAATTTGGTAACTCAGCAGGAAAGTTAGTAAGTATTTAACATCACTTTAATGTGAATGTTTGGTCAAAGGCCTCTCTTCTTGCTTTTCTCTGTGATAAAATGGTGGTTACAATAAAATAAATAAATGCATGGAAGAAGGCCTTGGACTGAAATATTGAAAGATTTCTTTTTTCACGTTTCTTTTTTTAATAGTTTATTGTTTTACAATTACAAATTAATGCAGCATTTGAAAGCACATTTGGTTTGTTAAGAAATAATTCATGGCTGCCTCAATTTTATGGATTATTTAATTATGGGTAGGCATTATATTCATGAATATTTTGCCCCGAACATTATCAAGTGGTCAAATATCATGAATATAATGCGTATCCATATTTAAATAATCCATAAAATTGTGGCAGCCATGAATTATTTCGATTCTGATATGAAAATATAGGAATTTTATATTTGGGGTGTATACATGTAAAGGTTCATTTTGGGTGTTACAATTTTTAAGATCCTCCCTTAGTTACAAAATTATTTTCCTCTTGTAAAACTTGGTAGAAAACAGGAAGAAATATAAATTAAAACTAACTAAACTATTTATTCACATAAACAATATAATTTAACAATCAGAACAAAGAACAACAAAACTGAATGCTTCGTTGCATCAGTCTGTGACTGTGTTGCAGTATTTGCGTGACAAATGAAAACTGCTTACTGTATTTAAAATCCTGTTATCATTGTAACATTTTTTCTATTGGATTTTCGTAATTCAACAGTAAAATATAAAATAAATCTAAAAAAGGCAAGCAAAAACATCAGCAAACGGGGGTGATTTTTTAAATGGCTTGAACAGCCATATTTTATTGAATATTTAAATAGAGGTTTGTTTCCAAAGCGTTTGAAAGACATTATATTAGAATTATCCTTTGAGCAAATTTTGGTAACAATAGTTTTTTAACTCTTACCTGGTCCAACCATAATTACAGCTGTGTCTGGATCTTTAGGGAATGCTATGGTCCCTTTCTTTACCCATACTGGCACATTACTTGACCCCGGGGACATTCCAGCCAGCCAGGTAGAACATACTCCAAGACGAGGTTTGTATAACTTTGTCTTGTATTTCACTACTGCCATCAAAACATGAATTTCATTAGGAAACATCTGTAATATTAGGTATCAGACCATAAGATAATCGTACAAAAGGCGATACATCGTAATGGGAAGACTATGTATTTTTATTTATTTTTTTTTTAATGTTTCATCCCACTTTCAGCAGTTTTCAGCTATATAAAGGCATCCAGTTTTTATTGGGGAGGAAGCCAGAGTTCACAGAGAAAACTCTTAACCTGCAGTAGGAACTGGCAACCCTTGTCAATGAAGATTGGAGTCAAGGTCACCCTCCCCACAGTGAGACTCGAACCCCAAACCTCAGTGTTGACAGACAACGTAGTCACTAGTGGATGACTAACTACTTTAACCACCAGGCCACTGAGGCCCCATGTATTTATATAAGAATCATGCATAAGGCAATACATCCTAGGTATTTTTCGCTTTAGCATGAACAGCATAATTAGTAACTGTTTGAAGGAAGATATTTCACCCCAATTAAACATGTAACCCTGATGCTTAATGTGTTGGGTTTATTTTGTATGCATGTACATGACTTCAAACCCTACAGAAAAACACATAACTAATTTTTACAAATGATGCAATTTGATGACCTCTGATCCTAGATTTGAACGTCAAAAACTTAATGGTGGATACAGCATATGAAGCAGGATACACTAACCATTCCTCATGACCTCATTTAACTTCTATTGTATGTAGGACTTTATGTTGTCAGAATTTGTGCTCCCTTTGTTTAATACACATTTGTGTTGTACTGTTGTCTTGTATATTAATTGTTTGCATTTGAATACTGATTACAACATGAGTATTTAATTTGTCTATAAAATTCATAGGATAATGAAACTCTTTTAAAATCTTCTACACCAACACAACCTAGTAAATGGCCAATGCATATAATGTTGCTGTAACTGTTACCTTTTGAGATGAAGCTATTGAAAACGACCTAGGTTGTAAAACTGGTATCAAATCAAAAAGATACTGGAATGGAATATTAGCACTTGTGTGAGGGAAATCCTGAAGAACCTGAAAAGAAACTAACCATTACATGACATTATAAAATAAAAAATTTCAGCACTTGACATACGAGTGGGGAGTTCTATGGCAATTATGTATCATATGATAAAAACCAAATTACATGATCAAAATCTGCTTTATGCGTCCAGAAGTTGATATGGTCAAAACACTGTCACAAAGTGAATGAAGAAGAGCACTAAAGTTAATTTTAAGTTAAAAATAAATTTGACATCAATAAGAAATAAATGTTCTATGTAAAAATAACAACAACAATTTCATACATTTTTTTTTCGCAATCGGTCTATTTAAAAACTGACAATCAAATGACATTCATGTGACGTCACCATTACATAGAAAGACGTCATATGACCACGGGAATTTAGAGGCACTGTTAGGGTGTTCGGAAGTAATGTCAATGATAAAATGCATATTATAAATAGTAATGGACTATATTGTCTGTGCTCGCATTTTAGCAATGCCTACTTCATATTATATAGCATTCCATTGAACAGACTCGGATGGTTAACAGATCCACACACTGCTTACCCTGTCTTCTGGGTGGAGAGGGGTATGAAGGGTTGTCAGGTTATATTACTAGTACATAAAGCCCGACCATGGACCATAATGGGTAATGTGTTTGAGAAGTGCCAGGATTCTTGCATGATTAGGACATTTGGACTAAAAAAATTACTGCTTGCTTAAGCATCCATTCAATCAGTACACAAAACAGATAGCTATTATGTTTGTTTGGTTTTTTTGTTTTTGTTTTGGTACTGTTTACAACATTCTTACAAAATACCACTGTTCATTTTTTGTGGGTTTTTCACAAAAAAATTTATGAGTTTTTAAGCTTTTTATGCATTATACAAACTATCTAGATATCAGTGAGATGGTATCCATCTCTATGGGGTCCACTGACCTTGAGGCCAAAGTCAAGGTCAAAGGTCATCAACTATGGAATGTGACACATTGCCTAGATACTATCTACCCACATACCAAATATCATAAGCCTATCTCAAAACAAACAAGTTATATCCCAGACACTATTAGTTTTGGATGGACGCATCACTACAGGGCATCCGCCAATAAGTGGCTGGCTCTTTATTATTTCAAACATACATAGCAATATGGCTGATTCTAAATAATTGCAAAAGATTATTAGTTAATAGAATGCCAAATAGTGATAAACAAATCAAATGCAGAATAGGTGCATACTTGTGATAGCTTAATTAAGTCCCCTGGTTTGGGATTCTTTCCCCAATACCTCCAATCTTGCATGATAACCTCTCTTTTTTATTTTGTTTACCCTGAATTTCATCTTTATTACAAATGTCATTTTAAAGGTTGGAATACTAACCCATCTCAAAAGGTAGATGATAAATTGCTTACGCAATACAATAGGTGTCACGACATGGTCAATTTGTGAAAAAATATCACTGTAACTTTACCTCTAAAATGGATCTTCTTACTCTGTTGCAATAGGAATACAGTTCCTCCTACAAAGTAGCAACACATTTTTAAGAGTGCTGTAATGCTGGAAAGGTCAAGTGTACTCTACCATATGGCTGTAATAATTGCCCTATGATTCTTTCCTCAGGCATTCCTACCAATGCCTCAAATAAGTTAATATGAGGAAAAAATGCAAATGCTCTTGTTAAGTTTAAGTTTCATATTTTCAGATTCTGATAATGAATACAAAAGTTTTTTAAATATATTACTAATGTTGAAAACTTATAAACTGACCATGAAATAGTAAAGTTGCATAATTTGTGTTTGCATAAAAAAACTAAGAGCTTTTCCAAGAAAAAATACCTAGTGATGTCAATTCAGTTTTTTATCAGGTTAGGGAGAAAAAATTTATTTCTTTTTGTCCGAAGAAAATTATCAATACAGTATAAACAATCCTATGGTTAAAAATCAACAGACATTCATCAATTATTTATATTTTAAGACTATACGGAGTACAATTATTTTGTGAAAGGCAACATGGTGATATCAGGAAACACAATGTCAGAACCGAATTATTAAAATGATCAAAATATCACTCATATGGTTTATAGTTGGTTCATAAAAAAGATACCTTGAGGTCTTCTTATGTACATTGTGTTCCAAGTGATAGGATGTTGAAGTAAATTTTACATGGCCCTTATCAAGGAATTTTAATAGAAGGAGGGGACATTAAAGAATGTCTTTAACATATAATCCCCATATGTTTTTGTTTTCCAAGTATTTAACATGTATGACTCCAAAACAAATAAGCCAGATCATACCTGAATTATCCTGTTTCTGGGGAATACACAAAGAAACAATCACCTGTCCTTCTGGGGAATACACACAGAAACACTCACCTGTCCTTCTGGGGAATAAACAAAGAACACTCACCTGTCCTGGGGAATACACAAAGAAACACTCACCTGTCTTTCTTGTCCTTCTGCGGAATACACACAGAAACACTCACCTGTCCTTCTGGGGAATACACAAAGAAACACTCACCTGTCCTTCTGGGGAATACACACAGAAACACTCACCTGTCCTTCTGCAGTACAAAATTCCTTTAACTTTTCCTTTTCTAGTTCATTATCAGCAAAATAAGTTAACATCTCAAAGAAGGATCTCCTCGGCACACTATTTATATCTAAATAATTCTGGACTAAATACTGTACTGAACATGGCTGTGGTAATGTAACTGGTAAACTGACATCTAAAATGTAAATAACGGGCAATAATTCCTGGGAACACTACTTGTGTATCTATATAATTCTGGACAATGGTTTTAGTAATGTGGATGGTAAAATACAATTTTCAGAAAGTTCTATAAAAGGCATGGAGTCTTCATAAATATTGTTTAAACAATCCAAATCATATGGTCATCCCTCTGATGAAGTATCAGATTTTACTCAAAATTGAATTTTAATTTGTATGAAGTGTGAAAAATTAGGTTTACATCTTATTTATAATTAAATTGCAGGCTTTTTAGTGTAAGTATAAATGATTAAAAAATATTACTGTTTAAAAATTGTGTTTTTAAATTTCCACACTTCTGGTACAACTAATGCTTCACTGTGTACTTGTCATGTGACACACTTTATAACAAATAAATTATAGCAAATTAATGAAGCATTAACAAAATGTAACAAGGGTGGACTGTTAGCTAATGCTCACTGGTAATACCCCACCCTTCCCTTTCACAACTACGTGTAAAAATCTTAAGTATTCTGTAAACAGGAAGTAGATGACCAAGAAGCATAAAATCCCTATACACCAAATGGTACTATAGGATAAAGCAATATGCAAAATATTAGGCTTTTGAATCCTATAATTGCTTAGAAAACTGCAATGGAAATTTTTTGTACAGACTAACAATATTAAAACAGTAATAGCCCCCCCCCCTCCCCCTTCTTCGAAGAGGATAATATTTTTTACACATATGAATGCCATTTGTTTGGTACCAACCATAACTATAAACAACATTTCCTTTTTTACTTCACATAATTTTAATTGTCAACAAAGAGTAAAGTTCACTCTAATTACATACCTATATCTTGCTGTTGTATATGAAAGAATTTGTTGTCCTTTAATTTCATATGGCTAATAAATTCCATGACTGATTCTGTTGAATTTTGGGGCATGATGACCACAACATCACCCGGGCAATAACTAGAAAATACAAATAAACCAGGCCTGGATTTCTCAAGACATACATAGGTCAAATTTCACTCTTAAGTTTGAGTTATTTCTCAACTACAATAGCAACTTTATCTTGTTCATGTTTTGATTATCCTAAAACTGGACTAAAACACAAACCCAACCAAGATATTACTTAAGGGCATGAAATACAAGAATAATTATCTTTTTATAAATGTCAATAACATGTTTTATCTAAAACTAAGTATGTATTTTGTCAAAATCATAATAATTAGAGACTGATACAACCTGGGGGATACAAAACCTTGTATCATATATATAGAACATCATTCCTTGATGGGGCCTCAGTGGCCGAGGTTTGTCTACTATTGATCAAATGGTCTGTCAAAACTGAGGTTGCGGGTTCGAGTCTCATAGCTGGCAGGGTTTATTACCTGACTCGAATCTTAATTGACAAGGATTACCAGTTTTACTAGCGTAGGTCAATGGGTTTTATCTGGGTACTCCAGCTTTCTCCCAGTATAAAAAAAATCTGGACGCCATGATACAGCTGAAAAATGTGGAGTTAAACAAACAAATAAACAAACAATCATTCCCTGCTTCATACAGTGTAACAATTTAAATCTTTTGAAATTTGATAAGTGTTGGGCATTAAGGAAACTTGTTTACACTGTTTCATTTGTTTGTCACAGAGGGTTTTTCTAAAGCCTCTTTTTAGAAACAAACATAATATGTACATCAAACTTGTTAAAACAATAAAATTCACTAATTGTGGTGATCGAAAGAAAATTTTAAACAGCAGAACATTCTGTGTTTTGAATTGACCTTTATATTTTTTACCAATAAAGAACAAAAATAAAACCTCATGTTAGAATTTGTTATATCCAATCTAACCAATTGGACATCTTGAAAATGATCTTCTGCTGTTACCCTCTCATTTGATATCATCCGAGCATAGAAAGGATTTGATTGGTTATGTGCTGTGTTGTCTTGGTTGCCAATCCTAAAGTTACTCAAATCAGGATAGGATTCCAAGTCATTCAGAAAAACCGTTGCATATCTGGATGGTGGTCTGAAAAAATAAACAATTTCTAGAAAGTAAAAGCTGAGTTGAAGTTATAAACATTTCTTACATTTTGTTCAATATTTGAGTTAAAGTACATGTATTTCAAGAATAGAATGTTTTGCAAGTTTAATACACCTTCTTCATGTATGCATAAATGGACTCAACTTTTTACTACTAGCACTGGGATAGCAGCTGTCCACAAAACCCAATTTCGCCAAACTTACTTATTTCAGAAGACCAGCGGTGTTATTTTAAGGGCTGCCAGTCAAACATTTGGGGAAATATATGAGATAAGAAAATACCTTATATCACTGCTTAACACCTCCTTTCCTGGGGATAGCGGATACAACTCCAATACCTTCTGCCATAAAGAGGTCAGCCAAGGGTAGACGACTGCATCTGGTCTGTAAATAACATTAATAGATCAATGGCTTTGTTATATTTGGCTGGGAAAATCAATAGTCAAAATGTTTTTTGTTTGAACTACAGAAATTTCAGCAAGAAAAATTTGAATAGTTTCCGAATTAAATGCAGGTGATAGGTGTAGGAAGGCACTCAGTTTAATAGGTGTTATTATTGGGGAAAGACTTGTCTTACAATTGTTGGTTTTGAAAAATCCACACATACCCCATGCAGTCGTATTGTCACTGAGCACCCTCACATTGTCCCTGGGCAAATTAAATGCACCGGTCACAAAATATTTTTCAGCCAAGTGGGAAGTGATTTAGCTAGTGCTCATCACTTTCACAATTGCCAATTCATTTATAGAAATTACAAATATATTTTGAAGTAATTCACCCAACTGGAATGCTAAAGATTTTGAAAACAAGTTTAGAAATGGACTTAAATTAGCTTGATTGAAGGTAAGATGATTACTTTTATGTCAAAACAATATCTATAGCAGCAATTTATGTATTGTATAACTGCAAGAAAACGTTTTATAATATGGGGAAGACAATGAAATGTGCCAACTCAAACCCATGCCACAAAATCAGCTGTTTCGCTTATGATTGACTGACTAATTGATTATTTGTTGTTTTACGTCCAGCAAGCAATATTTCAGCTATATTCAGGACGTGTTTTGCTTATGAAGCAAGGTCTAAAATAAGCTTTTTAGAGATGATGATTCTTACACTACTTAATGTATGCTGTGGTTGTCTTTTAATTGATACTAAATATAGACCACATAAAGATATCAAAAATGGTAAGAATAATTTCTTTTGGTTAACTATACAGTCACACTTGTCTTCAGTGACCTTGAAGGGTAATTGTAAAAAAAGTCACATAAGGCAGAGTCTGTATACAAAGGTCAGTCAACACAGGCATGTACATGTACATGTAATTTAATGTGTGAACTGTATTGTTTCTTTTAATAAAGTTAATAAAGTCAAAGGTAAAATAAGACATATATTTCAAGTCATTTTTCAAAAAGTTCAAAATATACCATATACAACAATCATGCAATGTTCCTGTTAAAAGAACATTTGATTTCTAGCTATTATGCCAATTGTATAAACACAGGTCCAGTTTTTCCCATACAGGAGTTGTATTTTCCTGTGTACAGGATTAACTGGTATTCATGACATTTTTTTTATATGCTCTATGAAAAAAGTGTAATTCAGTCGAGAACACAAATTTGTATTGATTATTCCCCTTTGTACCAAAATAGTGTGCTACATACATGACAATAAAATTGAATGGCAACATTGAAGACTGTTAAGAATGACAGGGTGAGCTGAACTTCCTGGTAAAGATAATAATAACACATTTTTTTAACATTTCAAACTTTGGTTTTACATTTTGTCGAAGCTTATCGATGGTCTTTCAATTTTCAAGACAAGTTTGACTGTAGCACACTTTATATCTGAACATATTTATGAGGTCTAAACAAAACCTATCCTTCATTGTATTGGTGATAGTTTGTTTTACTTGCTTGTTTACTCTTTTATACCACTTTAAGTAAATGTGTTTAACTACCGTAAAACGCTGCATATAGTCCATGTATTGCGAAAAAAATTGTTATATGCATGCATGTACAATCCGCACATACCATTTTTCACAAAATGTCTCAAGATGAAGACATCCGAGTCCGACTTGGCTGCTGTTTAAAAAGTTTTTACTGTAATATGTAATTTATTCTCTCTTAAATATCATTTATCAACAACAACGAAGAAAACAAAAAGATTACACATTTTATTTTAATCCCTCAATGATTGCAATCAAAACATTGATCTTTAACAACTTGAGGTTACATAACGAGGCCATTTGCATTTTACGCAATACAGGTTACACATCCGCTGTTTTCATATCTTTTTAAATTTTTATTCGTCCTATATAATTAATATCATATTACTAAAAATAATTACAACATATACATATTGAAGTTTATAAAAGAATCATGTTAGAATGGTACGAAAATACCGCATATAACGCAACAACAAAATGGCGACCACCATTGACAACAATCAACAGGTGGAAAAAAATCTATCGAATCTGTATTAACATATAATCCGCACCATTCCTTTCCAACTTGGATTAAAAGAAAACGACAGCGGACAATATGACCCTAATTACGGTATATCATGGTGTTTGGTTTTTAATTAGAGAGGACACTAGGCAGGAAAAAACCCCTTACAGGAGAACAACTATTATATGGACTTACGCATTTACTTTGTTCAAGAGAACTGCAATGGTTTTCTGGTATAACTGCAGGCAATAGTTCAAAGATTATAGTCTTTTGTAAGTTAAGAAAATTACCACTTATAGTCCTTACCCTAAGTCATGTTGGTCGTCAGCCAAAGCCACAGGAAGTAGACTGGTACCCCCTAACTGCTGTAGTCTTTTATACAACTTTTTAGCTATGAAATTAAATCTGAGAAATAAAATCAAATATTTTCAACATGAAACTTTCTATATGCATCATTGACATTGATGCATACAAAAATCCTTATTAAAAAAAACACCAACATATAAAAATTTGTGTAAATGGTTCATGCATGTTGGTACAGCTGTTTTTCGTGGTTTATTGTTTTTTAAGAGTTATTTCTCTTTAAACAGTATTTTTTATTGTAATAAAATGGTTGTCAACAGCTGAAATAAATCTATCTACTTACTTCAATTTCCAGACTGTAGCATATCAGTGTATACAGTGTATCTTATTTAATTCCAGGTTATCTATGTTACTGCACAGTGTAAACAAGACCTAATGTAAGGTTACAGGATATAGTTACAGGCCACACCTCCATAAAACCTTTCTGAGTAAAAATGTTTTGTTCAGCTTGAACATTTTCCCAATTATCATATTAACACAGAAAATCAAGTGTTTGATTGGATGAAACTGATAATCAAACAATTTTCAGTAAACTGTTTTATGGTGCCAATGCCAGATTATATGATCAACTTGGTACAGTTTTAATTAACATTGTAGACTGCTTTATTTTTCATGAGTACTTATACAATGCAGTGATCAAATATGATAATCTGGGAAAGCTGCAATTGATTGGTCACTTTGATTTGTCACTAAACTATGACTGGATGTTATTACATATCTGACATCACACATACAAATACAGGTGCCACAAGAGATATAATTATCAAATTGTATACTCACTTTTGATAAGCAGAATCTCCTAATCCCAACAGAACAAAGTTCATTTGACTCAGTGAGTTCAGTGGTAAATTTTTTCTCAAAATAAATCTCCAAAATTGCTGTATAAAAACAAAAGACGCCATTTAAATGTACTGTAAATCTTTTAGGTTTTGTTACATTGCCGATTTCCAATTCTCAGCTGAATATTTATTTTATGCCATTAAAATGTATTACATAGTTTTATTGATTGGTTTTTAATGTGCTGTCCATATATTTTTAGGATTATTGCTGGTTTTATTGTGGTTGAAGCCAAGGTACCAAAGCATTTTCGCCTGAATATAGCTGAAATATTGCTGCTCGGGTGTTAAACACCATTAATCAATCAATCAATCATTTAACAAAAATCATGATTGGAATTAGACAGGAGTATCATTCAAATTTTTCTGACAATATTCAAACAAAAAATAAAATTTTCTACAGTGGTGAACACCAGAAATTATTCTACTGTTAGGTTAACAGTATTTTATTCTTTTGTCGCACTAATAACAATAAATAACTAAGCTGCACTCAACTGACAACCTGAACATGTTTACTGGAAACAACAAAGTGGCACTCAACTGACAACCTGAACATGTTTACTAGGAACAACAAAGTGGCACTCAACTGACAACCTGAACATGTTTACTAGGAACAACAAAGTGGCACTCAACTGACAACCTGAACATGTTTACTGGAAACAACAAAGTGGCACTCAACTGACAACCTGAACATGTTTACTAGGAACAACAAAGTGGCAATCAACTGACAACCTGAACAAGTTTACTGGGATAGCCTTTTACTTTGGGTAATTGCTCAAAGTGGTACTAAAGCTATTCAATCTAAACCTTGAGTTGATAGTAGCCATGTTTACTGTTATGTATATGTATTTTTATGTTTTTGTTAGATTTGCAAACATCTCTGGTTTCAAGGCATTACTTTGTGCCCATTGAGCCACAACTGTTTGTTCCATAATTTCATAACAAACATACATGTATTAAAAAGGCCATCTGACAAGTTATGTTATGTATTATAAAATTATTGTAGATAATATTTTGTAACCTGTTTCCAATGACTTAGATCTCAAAAATAAATCCATTGACCTATATATATTATTATGTTTGCTTATTTTTTGTTGTACATAATAAATTCCTTAAAAATATAAATAAAAAAGCACGTGATTTTGAAAATGACCAGTAAACACCCTAAACAAAGAATTTTCATTGGTTCAACATACATTTTAGGTAAAATTACATATCTAACAGTAAAAACCTTCATATTATCTGGTGGATCTCCTTGTCCTGTTGTAGCACAGACAAATATTACCATCTTCTCATGAATCAGATTGGACTGAAAAAAAAGGATTATTTGGTTATTTACCAGTAATTTAAGATCATTTAATACATGAAACTTAAAAAACATACTGAAAAAATAGGGCATCTAATGAGATATTGAATGATACCACGCCACACTGCATTGTTTTTAATATTCATGAACACATTTGATTGAATTACAAATCAGTCTATAGAAACAGGAGAGCATGATAAAAATCTATCTTTTAACCAATTTTAACTTTGACCTTGAACCTATAAAATTAATCTCAAATTAGCCAAACTCAAAATCTATAAATAGGATTTTGCTAAAGACTCAACTTGATCTTCATTTTATACTTAACAGCTGTGCAAAATTTTAACAAAATCTGTTGACATGTTTTCTAGTTATCATTTAGAAACCATCAACTGTTGACCAAAACAAAATTGAATTGGCCTGTAGAAAACAACAAATGAGATTGTGCTGAAAATTGAACTTGATCTTTATTTTTTAAAGTACATAACAGCTGTGCAAAGTTTAAATAAAATCTGTTGACGCATTGTCAAGTTATTCCTTTTCAAGTTATAATCTGGAAACCATCGAGGCATGGACAGACGGATGTACAGATGGACAGAAGGACGGATAGACACTCATATCCATAACATAATACCCTGCCACTTTGTGTGGTGGGGTATAAAAAACCATAAACTGCACTAAATGTCTACATAAAAGATTAAATTCACATGTTAATTAGGGATGTTACTTTCTATACTTGGTAACCATCCATTCAGATTTCTATGATAGTATTACTGAATCAGCTCAAATACGTAAATGAATCACTTGATGTAAGAACATTGGATTAGGTGTGTAACATTGTGCCTATATACAGCCAATGGCGGAAATGAACCAACCACTGTTGTCCCTATGCCAAATCTTTGTTCAATGTAGGTTTTATGTAAATGCAATGTAAATTAACAAGCTGTTTTCTCTTCAAAGTGGGGATGACATTTTGTGAGATTGTGGCCATGGCATGTAAAATTCACGAGAGAACGAGCTACACGTATACACATTCAAAAATGAACAAAATAAGTAGAAAATCTTAAATAATTGAATTAGTAGTTTATCCCTTATATAACATCTAACTGCAAAATATATTAAAATAAACCTGTCTAAGTTAACTGTTTTTGTTCAACACAAAGATAATTGTGACTATACTTGAATTTTATGGAAATAACTTTAAGGTACCTAAGAAAATACTTCAAAATTATACATGTACATGTTTATGCAAAAGCAATACTTACAATTTCATAACAGTCAAAGGAAACAACTTTTGCAGAAAAATGTCTTCTCTTGGCCTCCCTATATACTTTCTCTGCAACATCTTGTGCTGTCCCAGTTTGGCTTCCATACAAAATGAGCAATTTTCTGTCAGTTTCCATTCTTTGATCTGCAACATAAATTTCTGTACTGATGTTTAAATCTTTTCTACACAAAAGAACACTAGGAAATAGCAACCTTGATACTACAGATTGCATAACTGAACACAAAATAACATGTAGTGATGATTGTGCAGGATATGTATGATTTTTCAAACAGTCTTATCACAAGGGATGTAAATAGTGCTGATGTTGCTTGAGTACCATTATATCTGCATAAATTAGCTCCTGTACATGTCTATCAATCTCATTAAACTAGCTGTCAGCAGTACATGTTACAAGAGACTTTCTACATATATTAATTCAAGCCCAATAAATCTTTATAGTGAAAATGCTGAATTTTATTTACAGATAGATTTCATGTCTGTGTTTCAAATGATCAAGTTCCAAACTATATTACATTGTATTTATAAAGTAGATTTACAAATCTCACAAAGATTTGTCAGAGAATCTACTGCCCTACAATGTTTTTAGTCTTTGATGTGGGACATAAAAGTTTTAAAACGCGTTGGACGGCAATGATACAAAATTATACTGAGCGCTTGGTAAAGTTCTATAAAGCCTAACCTAAAGCAAAATTGACCAACTTACAAAAATCGCTATATAGTATTAATTTTTTTCTTTTTATTCTTTGTTCGATTGTATGTTATGATCCCATTTAAGATAAATCATAAAAACACAAATACAGCAAAATTTACTGAGATGGCTTTATCGGAATTTTTTTGTTTATCAAAATTACTGAAAAATTATGACTGATAAAGCTCTTAAGGAAAATCTCTAAAGTAATAAGGATATTTGTAATAATTAAAGCAAAATAAAAACATAATCAATCAACAAGATTGATATGTAATTAAATATAAAACAATGAACATTTAGTAAGTAGAAATTAGCTTTACCACTTAACAATTGTATATTATAGATTTTTGTAAGTGGGGCAAATTTGCTCAAGGTGGGGGTGTTTTTTTATTGAGGCTATTTTGTTAAGTGGGGGCAAGGGCAATTTTTTTGTAAGTAGGAGTGTTTTTACAGAGGGCGCTTTTACCATGAGGAGATTTTGCAAAAAGTGGGTAGCAAGTTGTTCTGCCCTGTGCCCCAGGACAATCAGGCATCAGTTGATTTGTCTAGACAATTTGTTGTTCTGCCCTGTGCCCCTGGACAATCAGGCATCAGTTGATTTGTCTACAGACAATTTGTTGTTCTGCCCTGTGCCCCTGGACAATCAGGTGTCAGTTGATTTGTCTACAGATAATTTGTCCAGAAGTGTTTCTTCCACTAGATCTTGATTATTCTGTCCCCAGTTTTAACAATATAAAAATATATTAAAGTCAATCTGTCCCTGGATATTTTCAGTCCAGGCCCATGACAATCCGGCTCCAATAAACCAGAGTAAATCACACCAAAGCTTAACATACTAGTACAGTTGTCAAGCAAACAATTAAAAAAGAAAGGGGGTAAGTACCTCATTGGTGTTGATCAAAACATTTTATTTATCATTTCATTAATTGAAAAATAATTTGTTTATGTAATGATTATCCAATTATTATATTATTATAATTATCAGAACCTTTTCAACTAATTAGGTTTTTATCAATTTATATTTACCTACAGTATAATTTATTAATCGTTTTTGACTGGGCAATTCGGGGGGGGGGGGTTAACTTGGTATATATAGGGTAATAAGGATGTGCTGCCTGAATGGGTCACTTTTTTAGCTCTCCAAAATATAAGAATAGGTAGCTTTTTTCGTTGAAAAATATATCATTGGGTAGTTGTAAATTATCTAAATATATCCATGCCTCAATTCTCATCTTAAGCATGCTACATGTAAGTCTATGTAAACCACAGTGATTTCACAAACAAAGTGTTCCATTAACATCAATTTATCATTTTGGTATAGTGAATGTACTATTTTGTCAATGGGGAAGTGCAGTATACAATACAATACAATACAAAAGCTTTATTTTAATTCGGCACATACATAACAGTACAACACAAGCTCTGATGAGCTTTTTACCGAATACAGACAAACATAACATACATGCATGCATACAAATTTATTCAGAAATTAAAATGACGTGACAGTACAATAAAAATAAATAAGTTAGATCTATGAATACCGTAGGTCTGATTTAATCATTCAATATATGATTAGATCCTGTTTTTTATAATGTCCGAAAATATATGAATAGGGTGGGTTTTCAAATGTCCGTACGCAGACCTGTACCTAAAAGTATCCTTAGTTACACCCCCCCCCCCCCCCCCCTGTGGGGCAATTAACAGGGACGATATGACCCGCTCCCTTTATTGTAGGTTTAGCCAGGAACCTATAAATCAAGTTGTTAGTTATACAAGTTCCAGGTGTAACCCAACAAATAAACTATAATATGGCGAAAACAATTTTTGTAACATGAAAATAGAAAATATACAATATTACTTTCAGTTCAACTACTTTCATCAAAATAAGGTAAAATATTAAACAAGGAACCCGTATAAAATCTTGCTGTCAGGGAAACGTTTAAAATGATTTCAGGTATCCGACTAATATTAAAGTTGCACTTCGATATTGATGAGAAAATCTTGTTTATCTCCCCTGTTCGTAAACGAACAAAAATATAACTTGATTTGCGTCATTCAACTTATACGTCTCATTTAATACTATGTAATTCTTATACATGACATTTAAGGTAAGTAAATATCAGTAATTTTTAGAAGAAGATTTGATAAATTTTAATAAAAAATAAAATGGTGTAACAGGATAGATAATCATGATAATGATTGGTGTAAGGAAGGTTTATACTTTATGCTTCCATGTTCTACATGTATAATAAATAGAGACAGTTGGGGGCTGCACGGTTCATCTGTCTTGGACATGTTCTGAATGTCCTGGCACACACCGCTAACCGTGGTTATGGACATGCCACATGGTACAGACAGGAAGTAGTTTATGCAATGATCAGTTTCTTTGACTTTGGGCATGGAAAAAACGCTTTAAATCTTTCTTAGAATCTCTAGCATATTTAGGGAAATAAAACATTTAAAAAGTCCTAAAAAAACTAGCGATAATCGATGCACTGACACACCTTTAATATATTTTAAACAATTTTATTACGTCACTGTTCTGTCTGCACTTTATAATCGGCACTGGCAGAATATGACTGTCCTGAACACTGTTCTTTTTTACTCAATTCCTGTCCGGAACATTCTGGTTGAGCAGCTCAATAATTACCTTAATTAAAGGTTTGCAAATTAAGTGGTATTATTACCTTCCTTAAACATGTTAAACATGTTAAAGGGGCGGATAAACATGGTTTTCATGTATGACTCGCACATGCAGAATATGCTTATCACTAACTTTCAGTGAGAAAATACTTATTTTCAAATCATAAGAAACCATTAAAACAATGTTTCGCAACATATTTTGACCTCATTATTGTGATGTCCCAGTTTATTATTTGGTTTACATTATTGTTCATTTAACAGATGATATTGTCTGGAAATTCAACAACAATCAGACATGCACAAAGCGAGTATTCAGTGTCAATTATCATTCTTTTGAACACCTGATGTAATTGACTGGTGGATGGCCCTTGTATCAAAAGCAACACATCTATTACAATCAAATCAATAGGTGTGGTGGGAAAAACTTAACGATGGGAGGAGCATTCCTTCATGGGTCCGTTCCTTCCTAAACTTGAAATCACGTGTTAATACATCTCTACATAACTGCAATAAAATTATTCACCTTTCTGGGTTGCATTAATTTCTTTAACTACAGTCTTACATGTAAACTAGAGTTACAGAACATGTTACCTGTAGGTGGCATGCATATGGAAAGACGTTAATTATATGTCTCTGAATAAATTAAAAGTCATCCTCACAAGTCAGGGTTTCTGTGTCCAACTGTGTCCACGAAACCCTGACAAACTTAGTTAGGAAATTCCCGGGCTGGAAGAATTTCATATGACGTCAAACCTTCAAAATATCAACTAATCAAATTGTTTTAAAGAAGCAAGTGTTTGGCAGTAGTCATTCTTACTCATTCTTGAGTGGGAAGAAAACGTAACAGAACTAATAAATAACACTGTAATAAAAAACTATTAAGGCTACTGTACCAAATACACTGATTTTCACATGGTCTATGCAACACATCTGTTTGGTTTACTAGTGTTTACAATCAACATCGGGATATCCCCTAACCAAGTCGTGAATGAATGCGAACTTTTGATTGGCTACATTCAGGTATGATGTAGCCAGTCAAAATAGTGACTTCCTAGCTAAGTTTGTCAGGGTTTCATGGACACAGAAATCCTGACTTGTGAGGATGATTAAAAGTGAATATCATAAGATCTACAAATCAGATAATCTCTACCACTTCACTAATATTGTAAGAAAATAATCCTTTGTAGGTGAATATATTATATATCTTGACCTGGAAGGCAATATAGTGTTTATCACCAAAACTGAGGAGTTTAAAATGGCCCTCCTCAGTCTGAACATTACTAAATCTTGCACAGTCCAACCCCCGTCACACAGAAGCCCAGAGGTAATCTGTGATGTATCCAAAATTTTACAATAGACCATCTCTTTAACATTCTCCAATTTTTCGCCACACTCACACATAATCCTCACAAGTAACAACTTTACATGCATCATTGAAGATGATTTTCTTCCAGTAGTTTGTCACAGTCTTTTGCAGATGTCCCCACTACTACATGTAGTATCAAATACGTATACGGATCTGTCTTTTGACGGAACGCTTGTGGTAGCCTGCCTTGTGTAATTTCCTTTCAATAGTTCTCTTGCAGGAATTATGATCCATAGAGTCATTAAAAATGTTAGTTATCTCACTTTAGATTTACAAAAAATTTTCCGTACACAATTAGAAAGTTGTCAAGTCACGTTGAGTAAAAGATTTTGGTCTGCTTGTTTCACTATTGCCCTGCTGTTCATACCTTTTAAAAAAACTTTACAAAACCATTTCATCACAAATAAAACAGTATGATGTACTAATTTTCAGAACATTTCATTTTTTTCATGAATTTGGTAGTTGTTTCTTTCTTTTAAAATAATTATTTGTGTGTGTGTGAGTTATTCCCCTTTGGTAACAAATTTTTCAAAATATCTGCATATTTTGAATGGTTTGTTAATATATATAGTTGTTCTTTGTCACATGCAACAAAATCAATGATGCTACGAGGGAAGCTATGACTTACTAGTGCTCAGGAGCAGACATAAGTTTATGAGCAATTTTACAGGTAACTTAATAGTATGACTATGAATCTTTGTGAATACAAAAACCGTCGTTACGTTACGTTTACATTAACGTCTACAAATTTTTAAGAATATCTAAAAAATTATAATAGCTATAGAGAAAATCCTTACTTTAAATTGATCAGCATATTAAGGTCTCCAATAGTTGCTATTAGTGTGTAGTTGTGTATTGGCTTCTTGTAGGAGTTATTGCACTTTATTGCCAATTTTTGACAACATTTTTGGTATTTACAGCTGGGTTCCAGCTTAGCGATTACAGGCTCCTGGGAGCCTCTAGTTACTTGTTAGTGGTAATTTTCCCTCTATTCATGGCTTTAAGAGTACACAGGAAACTAGTGTCCTTACATTGAAAGATAATCTAATAAACAAGGCAGTTTGTGTAAAGTACCACTGGACTATCAGACCTGCAAGGTTTGCTGACTTCTGGTACATGTATGTTAGACAATGTAATGATGAATATACCAACTCTTCATGAAGACTTCAGAAACAGCAAGTTTAAAAAGAATTCCTTCATCTGATAGTGTCATTGGAACAAATTTTAATGGCAAATTTAGATGATGTTTTTATAGTTGTATATATATATATATATATATAGTACTACTGTGATCTCGAGTAGCCAGTATATCACCTATTATTTTTATTTGACATTTTTTGTCTGTGAAAAAATTGGACTATTTGATTTTCTTTGCAGTGTTGGAACATCAGAAAATCTGTCATAGTTTAAGTGATTGTCTGTGGAACTCACCATCTGAGTACTTTAAATGGGATGTGATGTCACAGAAAGATACTCTGGTAGTTAAAAACAAAGAATAGGAATTGTTTGGAATCCGTTGGAGTTTTTCACAATGTTATTTACATTGAATGAAATCGTGCAGTGGCTGGGAATGACAGCGTTTGAAATATGTATGCATCTTGTGACAGTAATGGTATTTTCAGTCTTGGCTGTTTTAAAATATGAAAGTGTGTTTGACATATCCTGGTGGTTCGTTTTCACACCACTTTTCATTGCGGATGGACTGAATTGTTATTTCTGCATGATCATATGCATACGGATGATAAAAGAAACGGACTTAAAAGCAGCAAGCATTAGATTTTTCTCATCAATGTTGTACTTGACTCTCCTCTTTGTGTTCAAGATTTTACTTTGTCAGAAATTAAGCAAAACAAGGATAATTTCAAGCTCCGAGTCCATGGCACCTGTGTTTATCCTCCTTCAGCTTGTTATGATCAGAGCTTGTCAAACTTCAAATTGAGATATGTGTGTATAAATCATCATTCCTTATTTAAAATGTACAGTGTTTAATAAAATGTATGTAATTCTGTTTAAATTATAAGATACATGTTAATATTAAACTTACTAGCAGTAATTTGTTTTTGGTATTAACTTTAATTATTTTTACTTGTAAAATTAAATTGTAACAACTTTTAATAATTTAACACAAATTGTTTTAATTTAAAAGTTGCACTTCATGCTTGTTTGTTTATTATTTTGTAGTGGTTGTATATTGTATGTTGATTCAGTGGAGAACTATATTTCAGTGTTATTCTTGTGGAATATTGGATTACAATAAAATAGCACTCGGCAATGATTTTAATTCTAATGCAGTTCTTGATGTAACGTCAATTCTGATTGGACAACGTTCAAATTTTCATGCCATCAATTCCACGATTGATGCATCAAAATTTAACGCAAGCACAGATGTTATTTCCGGTAAATAAAAAATTCCCATTTTAATCATTTATTTTAGTGTTTTTATGGTGTTGCATTAGAATGGAGAGATAACCATAATTTATTTGAAGATTTGCCGGCATCAGTTGGTGATTTGATGGTCTGGAATAACGCATCGCCAGTAAACTCAATTTCCATCCATAAAATCACCAACTGATGACGGCAAATCTTCAAATACAATACAGTTATCACCTAAGTTATGTTGTTGCATCCAGCACAGCAGTGAAGGCAATGAACCAGGTAAACGTTTTCATGTTGGTTGGCGATGAACCAGGTAAACGTTTTTCGTGTTGGTCAGCTAGTTGAATACACCTTGTTTTTTTAGCTCACCTGACCCAAAGGGTTATGTGAGCTATTGTTATCAATTTGCGTCCATCGGCGGCGGCAGTGTCTGTAAACTTTTTACATTTTAATCTTCTTTTCTGAAACCACTTGCCAAATTGAAACCAAACTTGGCCATAATGTTTATTGGATGGACCTTTACAAAGTTTGTGTTTTTTATTTGGATTGGAAAACCAATATTGCCACCACCACAAGACTTAGTTTAACATAGGACCCTATGGGAAAAAAGTTTAATAGGCTGCTTCTTCTCTGAAACCGTTTGCAAAACTTACTAGCAATATTGTTTGGAGGGTGTTTTATAAAGTTTATGTTTTCTATGCCAACTGGAAATTCAAAATGGACTTACTTAGCCACAGCAGGACTTAGTTTAACATACACAAAATATAGGACCCTATGGGAAAAAGTTTTAAAAGGGTCACGTGAGCTATTGTTATCAATTTGCGTCCATCGTCGGCGGTGTTTGTAAACTTTTTACATTTTAAACTTCTTCTCTGAAACCACTTGCCAAATTGAAACCAATCTTGGCCATAATGTTCATTGGATGGACCTTTACAAAGTTTAATAGGCTGCTTCTTCTCTGAAACCGTTTGCAAAACTTTCTAGCAATATTGTTTGGATGGTCCTCTATAAAGTTTGTGTTCTTTATCCCAATAGGAAATTCAAAATGGCCACCACCACAGGACTTTGTTTGACATTGGACCCTATGTGAAGAAAGTTTAAAATAGCTTCTTCTCTGAAACCAGTTAACCAATCGAATCAAAACTTACTACTAATATTGTTTGGATGGCCCTTTATAAAGTTTATGTTTTTTATGCCAATTGGAAAATCAAAATGGATGCCACAGCAGGACTTAGTTTAACATAGGACTCTGTGGGAAAAGTTAAAAAACGCATCTTCTCTGAAACCGGTTAACCAATGTTAACAAAACTTACTAGCAATATTGTTTGGTTGGTCCTCTATATAGTTTGTTTTTTATGACAATTGGAAATTCAAAATGGCCACCAACGCAGGACGTAGTTTAAGATAGGACCCTATGGGAAAAAATCCTGGACACATGTGGACACAGAAACACTGACTTGTGAGGATGTGTACTGTGCATAATAGGTTGTTGTTCCATATGCAGACAGAAATATACATCGAATATGGTAATATCATCTGAGATGAACATGAAGGATAACATTGTTTGGCATCCACAGGACCATATAACCTTGCATCTTTGATAGGACCCTAAGGGACCTCAAGTCAGGTGGAAGTCATAAAGTGCCATGTCCTCTCTAAAGTTTATTATTGATTGACAAATTCCATGTATATTGCAACAAATGGAAAATGAAAGTTAATGTTGATAAAACTAAAATAATGGTTTTATGCAATGGTAGAATGCCAAAAAACCTAAAATTCTAGTATGGGAATTTTGAGTTAGACATTGTAAAGGAATTTAATTACCATGGAATATATTTTTCTAAGAACGGGTCTTTTAAACATTGTAAAAAACATCTTGTAGACAAAGCCACAAAAGCAATGTACGAAGTTATCAAAAGGGGAAAAAGCCATAATCTCTCAATTGGATGTCAACTTGATTTGTTCGATAAACTTGTTAAGCCAATTTTACTTTATGGATGCGAAATTTGGGGCTTTGGAAACAATGATATATTAGAAAAAAATCCATCTAAAATTTTGTAAACTTCTTCTTCATTTGAAATCTTCGACTCCAAGCTGTGTAATCTATGGGGAACTCGGACGCTACCCTCTAAATATAGAAATTAAAGTACGCACAATTGCCTACTGGGCAAGTCTGTTATGTGGTAAACAAACAAAATTGTCAATTATCTCTTACAGATTATTACTTAATATATCACATGAAACTAGTACAAAGTTTGAATGGTTGAAGAATGTCGAGTTCATACTAAATGAAACTGGCCTATCATATATATGGCTAACACAAAATTTTATAAGTGAATTTTGGCTGAAAACCACTGTTAAGATAATACTTCAAGACCAGTTTAAACAATTTTTGGCATGCGGATATTCAAAACAACACCAAAACACTGAATTATCGTATCTTTAAAGAAAATTTTTATTTTGAAAAATATCTGGACATCTTAGAGTTTCGTGACGCTTTTACTCTATGTAGATTTAGAACTGTCAACCATAAATTACCTATAGAGAGTGGAAGATGGGGGAATATTAATAGAGATAGAAGGATTTGTGAATTATGTGACTTAGGCGAACTTGGGGACGAATATCATTTTATCATGAAATGTAAATTTATGTCAGAAGAAAGAAACAAGTATATTGATAAAAAATATACAGTTCGCCCGAATGTGCTGAAATTTAATGAATTGATGAACATTACAATAAAATCAAAATTGAAAAAGCTTTGTGCATTTATAAGACATATAAACTTTTGTGTTAGTACTCCGAGCTAAACGCTCTGCACTTGTAAATATTGTAAATAGTTTTTGTATTGTTTTTTTGTATTGTTCTGTATTATTTGTATTATATATCACTTGTTACATGTATCTTCTGTATACCATTGTAGCTACAAAGGATTATCAGAATAAATATATACAAGTATTAGCTTTCCTAAAAAGCTAGCCGTCTCTAAGCTTTATTTTTCGTGGACAAAAATACGTACTGTTTTTTAATGTTATTATGTATTGTTATTATTAACATCACTTCATTATAAGTACACAATGTTTGGATAGCCATCAGGCAACCGCAAAATATAGGTCAGAGTCAGCATATGAAGCATGCACTATGCTAAGCTTCTCTAGATGCATCATTCTACGCGGTAAGATAGTTGATGTGAACCTTGTCAGTAAGCAGGAAAAGATTAAAATTGTTCTCCTTTTCTCACTTGTTTTTCCGTTTTTCTCCGTTTAAGTTTTATGATACACATTTTATGATAAACATACACAAATCAATGCGACTTTCCTTTTAAAACAGTTAAATTCCCATTATCTTGCATATTTTTTTCTTTTTTTTATCGTAACCGATTCGTGATCGCTCGGCTTTTCTCGAGTGGCAACGAACGGCGGTCGGCCTATTATTATTGCTACCGCAATGTTATGCGGGGTTTTCATCACTAACTTAGCTCTGCTTATTTGTTGAGTATTTTAAGTTTGGTTTGGACTAGCAGAAATGATATATGGGCTTGAGATAATGAAATGTAGGCAATATGAAATAGAACAACGAGAAAAGATGCAGAGGAAAATCTTGAGGCCTTCCAAACAAAACCTCAAATACTGCAGTTTACCTATTCGTTGGTGCAATTCCAATACAGATGTATATAGATCTTAATAATATACTGTCACTCCTTAAGAATATAATCAGATGCCCATCATCAGCAGAGTATAATATCCTAATTAGACAACATTGCTTCAATAGAAATAGCAACGAACTTTTTACAGAAAGGGCTGAACTAGTTTTAGAGAAATATGGAATGGAGACAATACATGAACTAATGAAAAACCCTAGATCAAAAAGGCGTGGAAAAAAGAAGTAAGGAAGACACAAAAATTATACTGGTCTCAACAATGTGAGGAAGATATAGCTAAGAAGTCAACCCTTTAATACCTCCAATTACAGAAAAACCGGATGTCACAACCACATAATATTTGGGAAGGCGCAGAAAATGTACATAGAAAAATAAGAGCGGCAGAAGTCAAGATCTGTCGCGAACTGTATTCACGATATTACATGAACAATTGTAATTATTTTTACTTGTGATTATTTTTTAATTATGCCATATTATTATTGTCATATAATTTGTTTAGAACAAGGATGTTATGGTTTATTCTAGAAATTAGTTGATTTTACTATTGTTTATCTGGAAGCTTCTGGAATTTACATGTTACTATTTTTAGATAAGAAAGATTTAGATAATTATAGAAACTACTTGAAAAAGAACTTTCTACAATATTCTTTATAAAATAGTATAAAAGACATGGTTGTAACATTTATAGGAGTTCAAGTTTAAGTTTAAGTTCAAGTAATAGTTGTAAGATAGCAGTTATCCAATGTGGTATTGTTGAAAGTGAAAGTAGCTGTACATATTGTAAATAGAAGTTTGCAGTAAATAAAAGTTAGAAACCTGATTCCGTGTTAGTTTGGATTTCGCCACAAGATCAGCTTGTAACTCAAACATACCTGTTTAATACAACAAGAAAAAAGTATGGAGATAGTTATATCAAAACTATATGCTGCCTATGCGGAGATGAGCCAGATGATCTACAACATTTTATTCTCAAGTGTCCAAAGCTGTAAAACGTTCGGAGAAGGCATCTCTGACATATAAAAAGCTACCTA
The DNA here is from genome assembly GCA_944474755.1 of Limnoperna fortunei. Taxonomy (NCBI): domain Eukaryota; kingdom Metazoa; phylum Mollusca; class Bivalvia; order Mytilida; family Modiolidae; genus Limnoperna; species Limnoperna fortunei. The sequence continues at coordinate 16,010,877 of OX104114.1, read as the reverse complement.
GATAACATCAGAAACGATGTTTACCAAGAGTTTGTCACCCAAAACAACCTACTTCAACTCAGACTGGACTGTACAAACCAACAGATGCCGTATATCAGTAAGCTGAAAAAACAAGGTTATATAGAGCTGGAGGAACTAACCAGGAACATGTGCTATAACCTACATATGGAAAGGATGAGACGGTTAAAGGAGGGGGGGCAGGATTCTATAAATATATTAACTATGTATAATCCGATGCTTTTAGTGTTTTCAATAGAAAAAATGCAATAGTGATGATACCCTTCTTGTATATATATCTATGAATTTTATTTTGACTCCACGCTTGACCAAGTGCATCTTATCGTTTTAACTCAAGCATCGTGTTTTAGCAGCTTTTATAGTTTTAGAAACCGCTATACATGCCCTTTTTGATATCAGAAAGTAAAATTTTATATTAACAATATTTAAACATTTTAGTGCATTTATGACTAGTGCCTGATATTTTACGTATAATGCTGCTTCTTGCCTTTTAGTGCTTTTAGTGCTTTTACGATAAAGTAGTAATTGTAGATTGAGTTTAATAACTCTACATTTAAATAACTTATATGTGGATGCCTAACTGTATTATAACCCATACACTGTACATAAATGTTCACCTGACTCCGTCAACTATTCGTATTCTCACTGTGACTATATGCACCATACACATGCAATGATGTGCACCACATATATCTATCCAGAGGATAGAGTGCGCCGACTAACGGCGGTAGTTACCTGAACAAGACAAGACAGTTGGCCAATCGGCAGCTGTCTCCCGATTTAGCCTATTATGATTGCTACCGCCCCGTAATTATGCCGGGTTTTCATCCCTAACTTAGCTCTGCTTATTTGTTTTCCAATCGGCAGCTATCTCCCGATTTAGCAGCCAATCAAGACACAGCATTGTTTATCTGTTATACTTGAGATACGACTGGTTTCCGCTGTTTAGCTTTTGATTATTTATCCCGTCTCGCATGCGAGACGGGAATAAGTTGAGATAACATCTTTTTCTCTGGAACTACTCAATTAATTTCATTGAATGTTTGTTCAGGTCAGCTATGGGTGAAACTAATTTAAATTTGTAAAAAAATCAAGGGCTGTTCCTTCAAAGAGGCATCCTCCCAAGTCAGGGGTTCTGAGTCCGCGTTCGCTCCATCATCACTTGATGGAGCGAACGCGGACTCAGAACCCCTGACTTGGGAGGATGTCAAAGAGGTGGAAACAGAAAAATTGTAAGATTTAATGAAGTAAACTATGAGCACTGATTTAATAAAGAACACATATTGAACACCTTTTAAACTTTTTATCTTTTTTATACAGCCCAATTGGTGATAGATTTATCATCATTTAGAAGATTTAATTACGGTTGAACACAAGTCAGTGCTATGTGGTTATTGGCACATTTGTCGCACGAGGTGGGGAGGGGGGAACTCTTACGAGCTTAGGGTGGGGCAACTCGAAATTGCTTAAGAGGTGGGGCAACTCTAAAATGCTAAAGAAGTGGGGCAATTCTAAATCACTGAAGGGGTGGGGCAACTGTAAATCGCTTAGGGTAGCTTATAACATGAATTACACATTGGTTTACTTATTGTTCTCGTTCTCTTTCTCAATGTTAGTAGTGCACTGAAAGGTAGTTTACGGTATTTTTACATACTGCCCAGCCCGCAGTACCTAATAGTAACCGTTTCATTCTTTTGTCAATTGTAAACTAATATATACCAATTACTGCATAGGGCACCTTTTCTATTTGAATGTTAACATATATAATGTAAAGATAGACACTGCAATATTGATTGGTTCGGGTGTTAAATCCCTCTTAGATAACGAGAAAATTTATACAACTGTCAAAAGCAAGACTTGAAACCACCAACTTGATCGGCGCTTGTACATGTAACGTTTGTAGCATTTGTTTTTATTCTGGTACGTATACACTGGTTAGGGATCGTCGGTCTCATTCTCTTCATCAATAAATTTTTAATTTGTGACATACACGAGCAATGATACTTAGTGTTAAGCCAGTCCAGTGGTGCCAGACATGCTTTTTCTTAGTCGACGACATGCCCTTTGGTGTCGGGCATGTATTTTCTGACATGCATGTTCTTTGTTGGCAGACGTGAATTTCTGTAATATTAAAGTACACGAAAATAGGAAATTTCAAATAATAAAACCATTAAGTCCGACAAATAGGTCTGATGGAAAATGTTATTTGCATTAAAACACTAAATCACGTGATTAATTTAATGCATACAAATATTTTGAGCATTCATGCCTTAAACCGTTGTGGGCAAAGTAAATACTCAATGAGAGTTTATCAGAATGTTCTGGAAGTTTCAACATTGTGTGAATCTTTAGTTATTTTTGTTCTTGCCATGTAGCAATGTCATCTGGGGCTATGTGGAGCACCGATTTGTATGGACTGAATCACTATATGATTGGCACAATTTACCAAACATATGTGGGGCCTCGGTGGCCGAGTGGTCAAGGTAGTTAGCATTCTATTATTGATCACGTGGTCTGTCAACACTGAGGTTGCAGGTTTGAGTCTCTCTGCGGGTACGGGTGTACTCGACTCCAATCTTACGTGACAAAGATTGACAGTTTTACCACCGCAGATCAGTGGTTTTCCTGGGTACTCCGGCTTCCTCCCCCAATAAAAACTGGACGCTATGATATAGCTTAAAATTTCTGAAAATGGCGTTAAACACTATTCAAACAAACAAAAAAAAAACAAACAAATTTGGATTTTGCTGTTTATCAATTATTGGGACCAGGTAATAATTACGAAACAATATATCCACTCCGTACCTCATCTACCGTTAATTGACATTGCTATGCTGAGTATCTGAATGTTTCGGAAAACTCTTTACAGTATTGTACTCATTAGACAAAAACACTAGAAAATGTATTTGTTATTTCAGAGATCTACCTCCACATCACTGTTCTCGTTTTCTGTGTCAGTTTTAACCTTATCTTTGTTGTCATGAGGATCTGCGTTGTGTGGACTCGACTCTATGCTGTTATTAAATTGCGAGTCTTTCCTTTCAAGAAAATGTTTGTCATTTGAACTTTCTTCAAAATCTTGGTCTGTTGTATGCCCAATATCAACACAATACCGATTCATTAATGCCAGTGATGACGTCTGCAAGAACCCGAGTCGCTGTGTCCTCCTCTGTTTGGCCCTTCTGTTTGAAAACCAGACCTGAAACAAATCATGGTTGATGTTAACCTTGTCCTGATTCGTTGTTTAGATATGTTACATTAGTCAAAATGTATATTAATCACAATTTTATAATTTATGTCGCAACCCCCTACTCCGCCGACCACACTCCCCAAGTAAATGAATGCGCCCTACCGTACCATTTCGCCTATTCAGCTCCACAAAATAAGACCAATACATTCACATAGATTAACACGCCATGCCTAACAATTTCGTTTGTTTTAAAGCATAAAATAAAACCCAGTTACTGAAGCATGAGAACCCGTGCCGGATGGTAAGCAAACAAGGAAGATGTCCCGATTGATTGATGGATGGATGGATGGATGGATGGATGGATGGATGGATGGATTGATTGATTGATTGATTGATTGATTGATTGATTGATTGATTGATTGATTGATTGATTGATTCATTGATCGATTGATTGATTGACGTTTAACCAGCATTATATTATCTATATTCAGAACGAGAACAATTTAACAATCAATTGCAAAAGTGCAGTATCTGTGGGCTTGACATTTTGAATGCCGTTACAAAAATATGCTTAGATAGCTGGGTAGAAACTGATGATCCTTTTGTTCCTTAAACAAGCCTACTTTTTCGAATTACACAAAAGAGGTCTATGTCAAGCCTCCGTAACATTCTCAAAACACTATCTAACTTTATGCTTTTGCTAGTTTTCTTTATCATAATTAATCAGAACGCGATACCTTAAACCTACCTAAACTAGACTCTTAGCGTTATACATACTTGGACTCTTGCCTCTGACAGTCCCGTTTTTGTTGCCAGGTCTTCACGTGTAGTAACACCTGGATACTGCGTTTGTTCAAAGACCTTTTCCAAAATTTCCAACTGGACAGAAGAAAATGTAGTTCGATTTCTTCTCATTTTTGTGTTAGCAGATTCTCCTTTCGGCATTTGGAGTATCTCTACGTTTGCTGTGTTGATAGAAACAAAGATGTTCTTGATGTCATTTATTAATTACTTGCCGATGATATAATTGTTGTGTTATTTAAAAAAATGTTAACTTAACCGAATTATGGGATATCGTAACTTTAGCAGTAAGATACTTCAAAGCCAAAAAAGCACAAATAAGAGGCATAACTTTTGTAAGTCTGAGAATAGAATTGATTTAGTTACATCACAATGAAACTTTGTTATGTCTTCCTTTTAGCAGACCAAGTGCTGTATTTTTAATGTATTAGCAGTTAGCACTATATGGACCATATAGTGCTAACTGCTAATACATTAAAAATACAGCCAAACACTTGGTCTGCTCAAAGGTTCTAAGCACTGTGGTATATATGAATGCCTAACGCACCATCATATAAGTTCAAGTAAAGATAAGTTATATTATTATTATTATTATTATTATAATTGTTGTTGTTGTTGTTGTTGAAGTTGTTGTTGTTGTTGTTTTGTTGTTGTTGTTGTTGTTGTTTTGTTGTTGTTATTAGCTTTCAAGTATGTATGTAAATTCTAATATGACGTGCTTAATCTAACGTTTGGGGTAAACTACTATTTGGCATGAAATCAGTATGAATTATTTCTAAATTAAATTAAGCACTGTTCGAGTGTAGTGTTGCTTCAACTGCAGAACAATTGATATCTTATTAAGTTGTAAATACGGTTGTGTACTTACGATCTTTTGGCGCCAAACGTGGAAGTGAAGTTGTTGGTGTTGGCTTGACAACTAAAGGCCTATGTATCAATGGCGAATTCCAAATATGTTGAAATGGTGTTTGATAGGTCGGAAAAGGTAAATATCTTGTATAATCCATGGCCGCATTTTCTGCTGCCCGGTTTCTGAGGATTCTGTTGATGGAGCTTACGCTTGGTAGATTACATGGTGTACAAATCCCTGAAAAAGGTAGAAGAAAACCACTGTATTTGAATTCTTAGGTACCTACTGTGGTTTTCAAAACTCTTGATGTAGTAAATCATAAAAATCCTCTGTACCTGACAATTATTAATAATTTGCAATTTGTTGGTGTCCGACTCGTGGATTTTATTTGATTACGAATCTGCGGAAATTGACACCCTAACTAAAGTTCCCAGATTATGTCAGCCAAGGATCCACATGAACTAATATACCAATAAAACTTATGAATTTGAGCCACGAACACCGGTCCTATGGAAATTAATAACTTCAAAATTATTGCTTTTGCGCTGACCAACACCAGGAGCGGATGCAGAAAATCGGGCTGGGGGGGGCGAAATTCGAGCAAGGGGTCTGTGCACCGCAGCGCCCTTAGGAGGGGGCAAAGCCCCCAAAAGCTGGTGAGATTTAAGCAATTGAGAGGGTGTTCAGGACTACAAATTTTAACATTTTTAACACACTCTCGTTCGCTCTTTCTTTTCTCTCTCAGTCTTTCCTCGTTTTTTCGCTCACTTTCTCTTTCTTTTCCCTTTTTCAAAAATAAACGCGATATCCTCTTACGAGTTCGCTTTCTTTGTCTACATATCTGACAGTATACACGGTAAAGCCATTATTATTCAAAATAGCGTCTAATATTTCTGGAGAGGGATTATGTGTACACATTATGCGAAGTATACAGCTAATTTCAATACTTAGCAACAAAAGCAGAAAGCTGTGTACTTCCAAAAATAGCCATGATAAAATACTTTTGACATGTTGTAATGTTATACAACCTTCCCATCAACCCTTCATTTAAATTTAACAATCATCAGTAATATTGCACTTTGGTGCAGAATGATGAGCGAATTTTATTTTACACAAAGAAAAGGACTTCCAGCTACAATATTATATAGCGGCACACAAGTTTGCAGGTGTTAGTGTTCCCATAGGTCTTATTATTGCCAAATGATTTCATATCAGTAAAATTATTTTTGTTCCAATTGGACATATACGGGAGTATAGACTCCTAAAGGAGTGTAAAACAACCCGGAACTTGTGCGTAAGTACAAAAAAAAGTGGACTTAAAAGTCAAAACCTGTAAAAACTTACATTCAAAGTATGAGCATAAAAATTTTACTATTATTTTATTATTTTTTTTTATAAATTTTATTATTTTTATTATATTTGATTTAGATTACATATAAATAAAAACATATATACAGTTGTACGGTGGTAAATTTATTGTCTGTATGTCACTGGAGATTCTTCAAATGTAAGAGTGGATAGACCACTTTTGAAGGATTCCAGGGATGATGCCATACCTATTGATTCAGTATTAATTAATCTGCAGTAATTTAACATGATGGCATTATCATGCCGTGATAACGCCCGCCCTCTTCAGTAACAAGCAATGAAAAACTGTTTATTTTTAATTTATAAAAAAAATATAAGTACATGTACAACCTAAATGAGGGAAAAATGCCCTAAAGTTTAGAAAACTGTATATTGCCTAAAATGCCAAACAATGATATATCATGAGGCCCACATTCAAATCATAATGCAAGCAGCTGCAAATAAATAAAACAGTCTTAAACACATGGTTTCTTAATTCTTCGATAAAATAAATATAATAGTTGCTTATATAGCTGGCATTCTCATGATATCTTGACAGCACTCGGGACAGTGCTATTGCCTTTAACATTGATAATGCCCCTAGCCTTTGGCTCGGGCATTATCAATTTTTCAGGCAATACCACGCTCCCTTGTCCAGTCAAGATGTCATGACAATGCCCTCTATAAAGCAACTATTGTATAAGTTTTGCTTGTCAACTTAATTGCTCAACAGGCGATATTTATATTGGAATATATAGTTAATTTGTTTACCGTCTCGTAAAAGTTTTTCTTTAATCTCCCATGCGAACATGGTGGGATTTTCCCGTTTGTATCTTTCAATTCTGGCAACGACCAATGGTGTAGCAACCTTTGGCTTACTGCCACCAATGATATTCTTCTTCAGTTGTCCAAGAGGGTCATACAAATTATCTGAAATTTAAACAGATTTGAATTATTACGAAAATAAACTGGATTTATGTGCACCGCTGAAACGTGAGTTAGTGGCAGTGGTTCTTTTAACCAAACTCCATTGGAAATATTTGTACAATAGAACATTAAAAATACAGTTTCTTGTACACTTTGCACAAAGGTGTAATCTATTAATATTTATTGTCAAATTTAAACAGGGCCTCGCTTAGGCCGAATTTTACTGCCGTTATAATCCTTAGTTAGTTTTGTGATTAACCTTGCAAAAAAAAATAATTAAAAAACCGCGAGGGTACGAGTATTCGTTCTAGGCCTCGCTGGACGAGTGATCTAAGTAGTTAAGTAGTTAAGCATCTACTATTGACCACCGGCGTGGAAATAGGGTTTTGAGTTCGAGTCCGACATTGGGCAGGGTGTGCTCTACTCCAAACTTAATTGGCTAGGATTGCCAGTTTTCTTTTCAAATGTCGGTAAAACATTCAACAACAAGTACATAGTAATATATAATGGGATATACATAAAGAATTCCTTTTCGAAACGAATTTCAATTGGTTGTAAATATTATGTTAAAATATAATTTTTCATACATTTTTGGCTTATTTATAGAGGCAAAAAGTTTCTTATAATTATGGCTACGATTCGGCCTCAAAACAACAAAACTAAATTCTTACAATTACAAGTTATTTTAATTTCTTCAAATAATGAAAATAAAAAATGCAGAAATAACTTAAGAAAAGCAGGCCAAAACGTGTATATATATACTTTGAAAACAATCAACGTTGGGAATGAATAATCGGTCATGTTTAAAACTAATTTTGGTATATTTTTGTCTGTCAAACGATTTGGAAATCCGCTCAAAATTATTGGTACATTTACCCATGCTAACATGCTAAGCATAATAGCTCATTTGCGTGTAAAAATATCAAGGCGGAATATTAACTGGATTAAATTGCAGATTTAGTGGGCCATTGATTATGTGTATATTTCACTGTTAGGACAAAACTGGTTGAAATGTGCAACAAATCTACAGCGCTAACTAAAAATCGATCTCGGCTTGTGTTCTGAGAAACAAGTTACCTATTAAAATAAAACTGTATCAGGTCCGTTGTTAAAAAAGTATTATTAGAAGACCTTCCCGAAAAGGGGTTCCAGGCTATGTTTTAGCATTTTTGCAATTTTCCCTCGAAATTGTTTTGTGGTGTTCAGAAAGAGGTTCTTAACTTTTTTACAACGATCATTGTACAACCATAATTAATTAATCTCCACTAGAACAAAAAGTCTAAACGACTTAATCAACATTATTAATAGACGTACAAATCCGAAAGATTCCTAATTGTTTAGTTTCTATTATTTGTTTTTTATATTCCGCATTTAAAAAAAACATTATTGGTTATAATTATTTCTGTTGCTATCTGTTTGCCAACTTTAGTAGATTACTAATTGCAAAAAACCGAATGAAAGCTGCATCTGTAGCTTTAACGCAATTGTTTAATGTATTTTTTGTAAACCGCGTAAAATGCACACCTGTTAAAAAAAATACCGTCATAACCAGTCCATATTTCTCCTGTTGTTATTTTCTTAAAACAGCTATAGGACTTTTATTTGCATTAAAGAAATATTCAAGAAAATTAACGCAGAGGCAAAAGTTATAACATGGCTTAAAACTGATGGCATTGAATTAGTTACAGAAAAAACTATCAGTATCAGTCATTTTTTTCTAGATTGGCGCTTTTATATCTTGAAATTACTGACTTACCATAATACAGATTAAACCTAGATTCGTTAGCGGTAATTCCACTGAAAAACGGTAGACTTCTTTGCAACATCGGACGAATTGGCTGTTCTGTTAACAAGCTTTTAACCGGGTGATTTGATGCTGGCGATGAACGTATTAACGTCTGCTTCAACACGGCAGGTATTGGGCGCAAGGGCGACTGGGTAAAAACTGGACGGATTGGCGATTTTATTGAAGGACGAGATTGGACCGGCATCTGAGAGAAAGCTGGACTGACCAGCGATTCTGCTGAAGTACCAGATGATTTTTCTGTCATTTTCCGTCCAGTAACTTAAAAAATTAAGATATAAAGATAAGTTATTAACTATCGAACGCAATTTAAAATAAATATATTTTTAAGGATACATAAATTCATTGATGTAAATTGTGCTTGTTCGTCGTAAATTAGCCATGTATTTTTTTACACTTAGTAGAAATTTGTTTTATCCTCTAAATACGGAAATGAAAGTTCAGAAAAAACAACGTGTCAGCTTATCATTTTTTTTTAAATTAATTACGTTTAAGAAATTTTCTCCATTTTTTTGAATTTCTTTTATGGCATATAAGGTAGAAATATAATTGTCTCAAGATATCTTGTACATTTTTATAATTTAAATCTTTTTTTAATTATATTTTACACATTTTTTTATCAAACTTTAATACAAATATATAAAATCCTACCTATTGCTTTCGTCTTAGTTTATTGTTTGACCGTTATTATGATAATTATAGTTTTCCATGAATACGATTCTTTTGGCAGACGACACCTGTTGCTGTTGAGCACGCGAATTGATTTTTATCTCAAAATAACGGTAAGTTAATAAGACTAAAATGGCGAGTTATGTCCCATAGATATATACAACTTGTGGGGCATTCGATATTTTACCCCCAATATGAAAGTCTATCGTATTTCAAAATCTGGAAGCTGCTTCAAGCAAATTGGTTATTTGATAGCTGAGCAATAATTTATGCAAATTATCTGGTTTATATCACTTTCATCTAACGCAACAGATTGGATTTGAAACTTAATTATTTATTTGAATATAAAATATTTTCATATTAAGTTAATTTTGTATAATTTGTATTTGTTAGGTTATATACGAATATAGTTCAATATCGGCTTTAGGCTAAGGTAATGACGCAGTTAAGAGTAAAAACGAGCTAGATCCCGGTCCGTTTTTTTTCATTGTCGTTTCATCGTCTCTCTTTCGTTTGAAATAAAAACTAACAAATATATTTTTGTTACAGTTTTACTTTTAGTTTATGATGAAAAAAAACGAAACATTGCGTACACACCATTTGTTATTAAGACGCTAAGCAACGAACAAGGAAGCTTATAGATTGTACAATCCTGGTTCTATAACACTGTCAATAATTCTGTTTATTTATGTTTTATTTTGACACATGATGCATTGGTACATATCCATTTAAGAAAGCAGAAAGTGCTGAATCAGTCACATATTTATAACATTATATAATACATGTATAAGTATACCAATATTTTAATTTTTGTCCCTTTTAAGGGGAGGTGGTTCTCTCCGGGTATAGACAGGATTCCTTCTCTGACAAAACTTGTTGAATGTGGCCTTTACCCCAAATCAGTCATTAAAATAAGTTTCTATTAATTTAACTGTCTAAATGTTATCTCTAATGTATATCATTAATTTTGATTGGTTTTGGAAAATGTGGTTTTTTGATAAAATACCATCAAGAGATGTCAAAAGAGTCATGGTACGATTCGCCTCGGTTGACAGTATTTCCTCAAGTTGACAATTTTACTGTCACCCTGTCAGACATGTAATATTTATATACTGAATACACATTTTCGATATATCACGTTTAATTTAACGCAACATTTCCGGTTGACGGGGTAATATATAAAGTCGGGTGATATATCGTGTGTTATATCGTTGCAATCAAAGCGGCGGGTTAAGAGAGGAATAGACCAAAGTGTCTTATATCAAATATCCAATGAAAAGTCTAGATTTTTGTATGAAGCATAAAATTGCCCGTATATACTAGTTGTTTCCTTTCAGCGCCCGTACATATAATAGCGTCCATGAGTCTGTATATGTACTGGCCTGTCTATATTATATGGTCACACTGTCCACAAAAGTAATATCTTCTCAGTGCCTGTGTATCGGACCCGATATCGGCCTTGTTTCAAGTAACAAACCCACAGAATATAGTGGAGTAATGTTACACTGCTTTCTTGTCGCATACAGGGCAGAAATGAGAGAATGGTAACACATGTTTCGGTTAATTTTTTATTTTAAAACATATTTTGTTTGAAAAAATGAAGTTGGAACAAGTATTGTTCTTGTAAAACGAAAACAATTGTTTTTCTATTGTCGTTATACGTACACTCTTACTGTTGAAGACAAGCTGCTTATCAATATAAACACTGCAGTTTAGCCAGTATAATCAGATGACATGTTTATGGTATTTAAATTTTTTTAATGTGACTTAACATCTTAGTAAAATGTTATTTTAGTACTTTTTATGGTACTGTGTCGAATACGTCTTTTTTTAACCGTACGTCACGCACCAGTTGGTAACTACTGCAAGAATCCTGCGTCGTGCCCAAGGGTGTAATTTACCGACATGGGCAGCACATTAAAAAACATGTTTGTGCTTTAATTTGATCAATAGTGGTAGCATGTGTTCATATCAGTTTTTTCCTGTTAACACTGGAGGGAATTCAGTTTCAAACAGTTAAAGAATTATTGTTGGATCTTGCAAGACCATTATGCATTTACTAAAAGTAAACGAGGAGTCATCTAAAAACTGTGAAGCTGGTGGAAATTTGTATCAACGAAGGATATGATATATGTTGCTTTTTATACTGTTGAATTAAAATCGATAAATACCCTAGTAAACATGATTCTTGTCAACGTTAGAACCATATCCATAGAACATTGACGCCTTCAACAAAAAATGTTTTCATACTCAAGTTACCTCCCCTTCAACACTATTTACTTTTTAAAAAGAGAAACTGACCCCAACAGGTCAATTACTTTCTTCCATTAGATCCCCGCGGCCCTGGAATTGACACATATATTATTTGTTGTTAAAATTTAGAAAAAATCGTGTAATATTTATTTTAATACATTCATAGTAATTATTCATGGTAGTGTGTTACAGTTGTTTGTCGCGTCTGTCAATTTTTAAAAAAGGGCTGAGGGGACGGGGAGGTGGGTACGTAGTGAGTATGGTGTCCGTCTGTTACACTTTCTCTCATGCGTAACTCCTTACTGAATGGAATTTGATGAAATTTACACAGAATATTGTCACATAATGCCATTTCATATTTTGATCGGAATGATGTATGGGGTTTTCGATTGACAACATGGACTTTGGCGGTTACAAAGGGGGTACCTATCTCGTATTCGCATCTCCACCTACACCACTGAATGGAATATGATAAGACTTTTACAGAATCTTTGTCACATAGTGCCATTGTGCGCCTGATATTTAACATTTGATCGGAATGATATTTTGGGTTTCAGATAGAAAACCCTGGACTGTCATTCTTTGATACAAGGGTACTTGTTCCTACAGCATACAGATTGATATCCAGGTGTTTTGAAAATAGGATAACGGGGTATAAATAAGTCAGCATTCCTTATAGGATAACGGGGTATCAATAAGTCACCATTCCTTACAGTTTTTCCAGTTGTAATTGTTTTGTTGACTATCGAGATTTATTGTAAATAACTAAACAAAAATATTTTTGTTGTTAAAATATTATTATCATTGTTAAAATTATTTTCCTATAAATTCAAATTATCCCCAAACTAGACAAAGAATCGGATAAAGCAATTTTTACTGAGGTTTCGGTGTCTTAAAAGGTATTTATATAGTGAAAGTTGTGGTAAAGCCTTTGAGATCAAGTTGTGTAAACTATTCTTTCTCCTTGTTATACTTACGTTACCTATAATATTATTTATAGTGTATATGTACTAATAGTTCAAGTGTCGTATTTTATCTTATCATACTAGTAGACACCTGCTTTGTCAGGTACAGTTTGTCTATCTGTGACTTTGATGGGGTATACATAAATTGCCCTCATAACAGGACAAAAACATATCTATTATTTACAACATTATTTTGTTGTTAACTCTCTCTGTATCCACCTCCGTCATGTTATTTCTATTTTTCCTCGAGTTATTTTTTTTTAATAATATATTTTTATATATTAGTATTTGATTGCTTATGTTGTGTTGGTAGTTATGTTTTCGCAGTTTTTAAAAAAAAAGAGATCCCTTTTGTAGGTTCTGTGATTTGCGTGTGTTGTTTTATGTTAGTGTTGTACAGGTTCGTGTGTGTCTGTATGATTAGCGTATAACAACTTCAGAGGATGGTTGGGATCAGTTCAACCCTTACATAATTTTATGTTACCGTTAAATGCCAAAGTTTATGACCTTTTTGGTGATTTGTTGTCCTTGAGTGATTAATAAAATTGTCTACGTTTGGTTTGTCTCCTCTTCCTGTACGATAACATAGTACACAGATAACACAATACTAATAACAAATACAGCCATTACAACATCCCTTATTGCACTCGTGGTCAACAACAGAATTTGTGAGTTGGGGGGGGGGCATCCTCACAAGTCAGGGCGTGTTTCGTGGACACTTACAGTGGAGATAGAAACCCTGACTTGTGAGGATGGGGGGGGGGGCAACTCAAGTCTATAATATCACGATGTTTGGTTAGATGTTAACATTGCATTCACATCAATATTGAGCGCCACCAAATAATTCAAATGTGATTTTCATCAGGCTTCAGGTCTAAACTGGTGTCATTTTCGCTTCTTTCTACTTTCAGACAAACATAGCATTTTATTTTTGTGTTTAAATCAAGTTTTATGTATCGGCCACGTTTGTTGATATTCAACTGTATTATAATATGACCAAATTTGGATAATAACGTTCAAGAAGATACGCACAAGTTTGTATTTTGTTTAAGATAATCGTTAAGTGTAAATATGTACCATTAGAAAGAGGGTGCATTTGATTGCAAACAAATGTATTTACCAGTAAGCGACATGTCAGATCTTACATACGATCTGTCATCTCAGAGTTATATAAATTATGTAGAGAAATATAAGAAAAAGAGAGAATTTTTGAGAATTAGATTTTTTTTTCAGACTGCCCACATGCCAAACAAGAAAATGTTTTGTGCATTACTTGCACAGATAATGGCTGAAAGAGCCGTAAAACCCTTTTCAAAACAAACTTCTTTACATAACTTATCAGCAAGAGATGAGATTCTACACACAAGATTAATTAAATGCACGTAAGCTAGGTATAAACCTTTGTTCAAGGCATTGCAATACCTTTTATCGCGGTCTAAAATTTATGTGTGGGACGGTTAAGCTTTAATATATGACCGGTTGTATTGTCGTTCTCACCAGCTTCATTATTTGTTTGATCATCTTCTTTTCTGTGAACCCCATTAGGTCATATACTATAACAATCAACTCCACTTAGATCAATTTTATTTTACATAAGAAACGTAACAAGTGTATATATCTACAAATAATTTAACACTTAAATAAAAAAACAAAAACAAATAAGAAATGTCACGGACTAAAACATGGTTACATTGTACATACATGTATACATTGCGCCTATATTATATGAAACATGTTTGACCATCTAACGCATGTCTTTCTCTATTCAGATGTACAGAAAGAAGCATTAAGCGTCTATCATATACTAACACGAATCACTCTGTTCTCTCTATGTTAAATATTAATTCGAAGAAATGTAAACGAAAGAGGGCGCTGAATAATTCGAGTTGGCATATACTTTTTCATTCGGCTGCTGTATACTTTAAGATAAACTAAGGGTTCAATAAAAAATGGCAGCCTTAATTATTTATCTATATATATTTGAAGCAATCGGAACGATCCTTATATCGACTGTCCGCCAACTATTTCATTTACATTGCAGTAATATTTTAGAGTGTGACGAAAGTAACCGGCAATGTAACTGGTCAGTCGGACGTTGAATATACATGAAAATAAATGACACCACGAATGATAGAGTGGGGAGCGTCAAGTAATCAGCCGTGTGTCACAATTAAAGAAAAGTACGTTGGTACGACAATTAAAGTCTACGTGACACCGTATCATAATGTATTCACATTAATTTAGGTCAATTTAGGTACAGAGTTATCTTCGTCGTGCATTATACCATATCGAGTGGTTACAATATTGAGATAACATCTAGAATGTATGCAAGGTACAAAGCGAGATTCGTAAAAATATCTCAGTAAAACATCAAACTATTATACATCGTATCACAATTTGTGACTAGAAAATTGTAAATGACTAGACGAATGTTCTTTGAAGGTTCTAAAGGGGCACCGGTCCTTTATCTATTGTATATGAAAATGATATGCACCATGCACAGTGAATATACCAATGGGTCATCAGTCTTTATATCTCCATGTATGAACCCCGAAAGGGGCCGAAGAACCCCGAAAGGGTCCGATGGGAAGCTCTGTATTTTCAATATGATCGTGAAGAAGCGGAATGGTTGTCTGAATGCATATGACTACATTTTTAGATATGTACAATATGCCCATATGCATTCTTAATCCGAGTATGACATGCTGTCGCTGTGAATGCTGTCCGAACTATTCATCCAATGCGATGGGCCTGAAAAAAGAAAAGATACAATAACGGTACTGTATCAAATCGGATTAAAGTACCTGGGACGTTAATAGTTTTTTTTTCTTTGTGATTTTGGCAAAAAAATTAAAACGGTGATTGTAATATTTAGACTTTGCAAAATGAATATATAAATAAAAAAGTCTTACTAATATACTGTGCACATTTAAAAATCTTTTCCAATTTAACTTCAATAATTCCGTCCCAATATGCTGAATGCATCAATTTTGACAGAAAATGTTATAAATGAAGTGATTTGTATATCTAAACTTCGATATAGGAATTCCCACATCCATGGATAAAAAAGTTTCAAATATATATTCTTTATAATGAGAAAAAAATCTTGTTCAACTATGGTTTGATTCAAACATGTGGGGTACATAATTCGTTAACAACTTGCTTGGTTTTTATTCAAATTTAAGGATTTTTGTCAAACCCCGATTCTGACACAATTTCACAATGTCCTATGAATTAAGTAGCTAAATACTCTAAAGAATATTTAATTTTACAATAGAATTGTTAATCGGTTATTGTGTGTATATAAGTAAACTAAATTTATAAATAAAACAAAATGTCGGAAAATCTTTACCTATAAGTTAAGGAATCTGACATTTAACATTCATCATACAATTAAGCATTACTAAAGTGTGAACTGCCTACATGTTAATTTTCTTTAAATTAACTTAAATGACGAATTTATACTGTCTTGAATATAAAATATAAAAAATAACAGAACATAAGAATGATAATAAAGGGCCATTATCAGACCTTTGTATTGTAATGACCCAATCTAATTAAAATTAAATTTTTCACTTGCTCCCCCCTTTTTGCTATGGTCGCTGCTACCAATAACAAAAAGGGGGGAGTAAAGTGAAAGATTTAATTTTAATTAGACTGGTAATGACTTATCTAGGATCTTTATTTATCATATTATCCTAATAAAAACAGCAAAAATTACATAAATGACTTACTAGACATCTTTGATGGCGATGAATCTGGCGATGGACTTGAATTCCCACTTCGTGACTGTTGCTGTTGTTTTTTCTGTCTTGCTCTAGAGTTCTGGAACCAGACTTGGGTCACGCGCTTGCTCAAACCAGTGATTTGTGCAATTCGTTCAAGGTCTTGTCCATCCGGGTTACTATCCAACTGGAAGTTTGCTTGAAGCACTTGGACTTGTTCCTCCGTGAAAGTTGTTCTTACTCTTTTTGTTTTAGATTTCATATTCAAGTCCTCTGAAAAGAAAATCTTTAGAGTTGATGTGAGGGAATGGCATTTAGATTCTACGACTGGAACACGGTGATCCGGTTAATTGATATACAGTACCGGAATAGTTGCTTTTAAAACGGCAAGTTATCAGTGCCATAACTTAATAACCATTAAATCGAGCTAACTGTGTATATTTAATCTCAAGAATAAGTTACAATGAGGTTTATACAACTGTAGGTCATAACTATAATGTACAAATACATCCGTAAAACCCTAAATAACGACTTTGGTATTTAGGATAAGGTACATCATTGACAACAGCTTTGGCGTTAATGACAACAGGAAAATACGCATTTAAAAATTTAGTTTTGTTTGTTTTGAATGATGTTTAACGCCACTTTCAGCAATTGTTCAGCTATATCATAGCGTCCAGTTTTCATTGGGGTAGGAAGACGGAGAGAACTCCCGACCTGCAGTAGGAAAACTGACAATCCTTGGTAATTAAGATTGGAGTCGAGTACACCCTGCACATCGGCGGATCCAGGGGGGGGAGCGTACGCCCCAACCCCCTTAAAAAAGAAAGGAAAAAAAGAACAGGGAGTGTAACAACCAGCGCCAAAGGCAAAAATGTAATCCCCGCTCGTCCTCGCAAAAATTAAAGCATTAACGGTACTACCCCTGCCGTAAATGCGCCTCGCAGAGGCGCGGGAGGACCACTTTGTGGACCTCCTTTTCCGATATCCCCTTTTTACGCCCCCCCTTTCGAAAATCTTGTATCCGCCCCTGACCCTGCGTGCAGTATATGAATCGGAAAACCGCGATCTCAATGTTGACAGATTGATAGTAGATGAAGTCATTTATTTTCAAAGAAGTCGACACTGTCTCAAAACAGCACAGAAACCCTGGGCATTGATGTACCTTTCACTGTTAGACCCTTTAATATAATTAATTCATACTTTTTATTTGTTGTATTGTTTAGTATATCACCAATCTCGATTCGTTCATTGTTTTCTTATACCACTTTCGCATATACGAAGTCCTAAATAAAAGGAGCATACCATAAAAGGTACATCCATCCCGAAAGAGTGCAAGCGGAGACCGAACATTTATTGTTAATACCTTTACTTGGGCCTCCTTCCAACGACTCAACGTAATGTGTTTTACATAGCACTTGGTCTTCTTGCAGAGCGAATTCCTCCCCTGTAGATAGCTGTCGTTTGCAACTGTCGCATGCAAAGCAAGCAAGATGGTAGACATTGTCACGTGCTTTCCTCACCCAATCATTCGGTTGGATAGAACGTAAACACTTTGAACACTTCGCACCAAATTCTCTGTAAAAAGTAGAACAAAGTCTTAATGATGACAGGAAAAAAACAAATACATTAAAAAAATAAACACTAAAAACACTAAAACAGCACACAAACAGCACCAACATCTACAAAGAAACAGACAAATTTCAATCTTATTAAAAGGGTTATTGCCCTTGAATAATAATTTTTAATGAAATAAGTCAGTTTGTACCATATATATTAAGAACTAACAGCAAGAGATAAAATACATGCATATGATCGTATATGTAATGATTCGGGGAAAATAAAAATTCAATGCAGTCACGTTAAAATAATTAAATCATTATAAAGAACGGCCGTAAATTTAGCATTTAATCCAATAGGATAAAACATATTTAACTCTATCGTACAACACAACAGCAGCGACAAATAAAAGACGTACAGAAAACTTTTTAAGCACAATACCTTATACGTATGATTTAATTGATTGGATGTTTGATTTACCCCTCATATCATTCATTTACGTCCAGATAGCAGTATTTCATCTATATTCAGGATGAAACACGTTAACTAACAATAAATAAAATCGGGATTAAATGGACCAAAAGACAAAGATTTTGAATAACACTCGAAAAGTATGGGGTATGGATAGGGGCGAAAATTTTAGCCTTTTGTAGCGGCTACAACGAGCCTACTCTTATCGACATCTACAAAAGGGTCTTTAGAGTGCAAGGAGCATGGCAATCTTCAAAACATGTTACTCACTGTGGTTTGTGGTAATGTTTTCCGTATTATAACCTGACAACCCCCACCCTTTTAAACGAGAAGGCATCCCCTATTCCACACGTGGGGACGCGCTGGGAAGCTCTGTGAGTCGAGCACTGTGAACACTCACAGCATGGTTCCATCTTATACGTATATGTAAATTATGATTAGTATGCCAAAACAACTGCACCAAGAATCGCGTAAGGTCACAATAAAGCAAATACAGCATTCAAATTGATCGCACTATCGTTATCTCTTTTAGCTACACATCGGCTTCTACGTGTGGACCAGAAACTGTTGTCCTTCCGTGGCGCCACAGTACCACATCCCAGTTTCCGTTTTCGTGGGGTTTTTGTTCATTATAGTTGTCTGTTTTTCGTTGATGGTAGTTTGTCATAATGTCCTTTGCGATTTTTTTTTTTGCCTGATCACGATTTTCTTCGCGCTGCTTATTAAAAGTGGGAATTCATTTGAGTACAACGAAAGACTGTTCAAGAAATACGAACGAACAAGAAATTACAGCGTGTTTATTCAGTGTCGGCATAAAAAGGTTATTCGGAAATCAAATATAAAATGTCCAAGAAAATTTCAATTGACATCTGTGCATGGAAATTAGCCTTGTCCGGTAACACCCCAAAATTTCTTTTATAATGCCGCCATCCTTTTTCTCGCCTAATTAATTCCGATCGATTTTACAAATTTGTATTCAGCGTAATGAAGCAGTAGTCGAAATTCCGTTAACCCGTTCAATTGAAGCTAATTTGGCAAATAATCGTAATTTTCAGCTGTAAAGATCTATGTTTATTGGCGAATTTGAATAGATTTTTAGGATTTGTGATCTCAGGAAAATGATTCAAACAAGAAGCGGAACAATCAAAATTAAACACGAGCAAGATAACAATCATTTATATTTCTTCACTTCTTTATTTCATTATTTATATTTTGGCCTTCTTATAAAAACATATTTATTTATTTATTAATGTTTAGATTGGGACTTCAAAAGGACCACGTATTCAATTTAAAACTCGAAACGTTTTTATTTTACTATGATTATAATTTAAATCAAGAAATCATATAAAAAGTCTCAAATTACCAACTTTGATCATCAATACCGGAACTGCATACATTGTTTTTCGAGAGAGCTCAATTTACTTTGTCTATACATTGTGGAATATTCTTAAATCATTACGTGTCTATTTTAATTAATTCAAATGTTAAGGTTGAAAAAATTTTATTATCTTCGAACTTGAAAAACAGATTAACGCGCAAGACCCTTCATCACCCATTACATTAATAGTTTTAATTTACAGAAAATATCAATAACAATGCAACCATTTTGGGAGAAATCATTGCGTTATGCACAACTTACTTTGATGATAACAGCGGTTTTATTACCACATTAAAGCGTCCATTGATCAACAGAATTTCTAATATTTCTTTCCTTCAAAAGTAAACTTGGAGAAAAAAAAATTTCAAACATGGAACGGAAAGCACACAAACAATGGACAAATGGCTACAAAATAAATGTTCTGCAGACACGACGTGCCCTTTCCGTATTAAACCGTGTTTAGGATAATATGTGATCAAACAACTAGAGGAACTTCCGGTAGTCAAGAATCCTACTGGAGTACTAGCAAGTGAATAATTCTGAAAACAACAATTCAAAATTGTGTTCCGGGACCATACTGACACAGTTCTCAGTGCTCGACCCACAGAGCAGCCCAGCGCGTCCCCGGGTGGAGGATAGGGGAGACCCTCTCGTTAGGGGTTGTCAGGTCGGAAAGCCTGGCCGTACCTTTCCAGTGGCAGTCAAAATTTGTATTCCCCGTGTCCCATCCCACTCCTTTTTTAATTGATGTATTGTTTGTTAACTTCTTCGCGTCCCGAATATTGCTGCAAATACTGCTCGCTGGACGTAAAGCAAACATCTAATCAATCAATCAATCAAAATTGTGTTGCACAAAAAAAAATATGTTTGTAAATTTCTGTCAATTCAAAACACTGTCTTTTGTTGAAGTTATCTTCTGTGAATATGTTCGTAGAAAAACGTACTTGTGTTTCACAATACTGTTTTCTTCACCAAATCCAATTTTTCACATCTAATTTTGAAATATAACCATATATATATGACCTCTCATTTGTTTCATAACACAAGCTATACATAGTGCGTATTGCATACTTGTTACTTCAGTTATAATATGTGGAAGAATCTAATTTTAGTTCAAGTAGTAAGACGATTTGAAAAAAGATAATGTTTGCCTGAAATGTCTGTGACTATGTGCACCAATTTAAATTTAAAAAAACTCACATGAAGACTAGGGTCGAACGCTTACTTAAATACGTGTACACTTTACACCCCAAAATTGGCGTTAAACATCGATTGGATTATATCTGATTGACCAACATCACCGTGTGTATACCGATAACGCCTACAATGTACACCGCAGTCAGTGTCTATTGATAAGAACTGCTGTCAGAAACTCTGAGAATTTTTTAGAAGATATAACTCAATCTAAAACACATCTTCCAGTAAAACCCGCGTCGGGTCGATTCCACACCCCTTCCCTACCCCCATTCACAACTCTTAAGAAGAGTGTAAAACAATGACGTCAAGTACTCACCTGGTGTAGTCCATCTTACAGTAAACATTGTTCCCCTTGATGTAGCACGAAGACTGTCTCTCTAGTCCCACCTGACATGCGCAGCACCTTAAACAGCTCAGATGATATGACTGGTCATTTACACGCAGTAAGTACCTGTCAACAATCAGGTCACCACAGCCATAGCACATCTCGCCGTCCGGCTAAAATGTAAAAACAAAACAAGTTTTGAAAAGTTAGTATTACGTGTTCGCTGGTAATCTGGGAGATTGTAAGTTCTTCCCAAGGCCATTCGAATTAGTAATCTTGAATAACTAAGAACAAGGACGAGGACTGACCGTATATATATATATGGCTCAAAATGGCGTTAAACAATAGTCTGCCTTATACACGGACATATTTTGTACGTGTGCTTTTGTATGTGACGAATATCACTAAATATAAATTGACTGTCCTAAGTTTGTACCTCAAAGAGAACAGTCCCTACCCATGTATCGCATTAAGAGACCAAGTACAATAAAATTCAGTTCGCTATTTATTTATCACTTCCGTTTTTATTAGACATATGTTTTGTCTCTCGTTTTATTGAACTTTTTCCGTTGTTAGTTGATCTTTTGTTTACGTACGAATCAACCTTAAAATTTTGTCTCTTGTGTAAATCTTTAATCTTCTTTTTCAGTTTGCAATCTTCAACAACTGAATTGTAAAATATTTTTGTAAAGTGTAAGTATCTGTACTTATGTACTAATTTGATTTGAGAAATAAAAAATCTGAATTTGCCTCTTAACACTCAAGTTGGTTGAGAAAAACTGCATCCTTCCAAATAACGAGTCAACAATCGATCGACGTAACACGACTTATTTGTGGGAATAGCCCGACATGTACAATGTCTTAGCCCAATGTTTTTTCTGCATTTTTTGTTAATAAACTAGCATTGAAGCCGTGAACGTAAAGTATTCAACTAATACTCCTGCAGTAGTAAAAGAATTGTTAGTTTTGTTAATTAAAATATTTATATTATTATGAACGAACTAAAAAAAAAATCTAGTGAATTTTTAATCAAATATTTTCAAATAATACCAGTTAATTGCAGTAAAAATGTTACCGAATGTCCTGATAAATTATACATTATATCTGATGATGTATACAAGATAATTTTTGTAGTGTAATGTTTATAAGTAAGTTTATTAAATAATGTTCATAAAGTGTATACTATTTCTTAGAAAAAGTAAATTATATAAGATATTTGAATATGGATTAAATATACAAAAGCGTTGTCATTTTCGGGTCAATTGACAACATCTATAGTATAACATATTTACTGATGTGGTAATACTACAAGTAGTCAGAAACTAGTAAGTGTTGAGACAGAATAAATTTATTTTATTCTTCATATACACTAAAACAATAAAACTTGACAATGTATGTTCATACACATATTAATTATTTGGTGCTATTCTAAAATAGATTTCTCTGCCATATATTATATTTTTGCAACTTTTACGTCTGGATCCAATTTTTTTTAATTGTTTTCCACATACATATTGTTTGTTGTCAGTTTTAAAATGATATAGGAAAGCTGAAAGTGATCTAATAATCAAGTTTAAATAAGTGTCTCCTGACATGCATAAATAAAACAAAATTGTCCACTTTTATTATCATTGTTTCCGCTTATTACTCTGATAGCGTCGATAAAGTCAGAATCTATTCTGTTCGAGATTTAATTTAGCTTGAAGTTAACCCCAAGTAAACAGTTAAAACAACAGTGACCAACCGAGAACCCAGCTTGGATCAAAAGAAATCCAAACGGAATTTAAGTACGCAAGTTTGCTCTCGCGTTATCTCGCGATCTATCGGTCTTCATAGAGTCGTTATTTCGCTATTAATATAATTTAGTGTAGCGGTTTGCTCAATTTAAACAATTCATTTGTCACAATTTTATGAACTGCCGAAAATGTTTTTGTTACGCAAATAAGGACTACACGTCGAGTTTCATTTTACGGAGAACATTTAAATTATAATTAAAGAATTTATGAAGATAAAAACACTTGTTTTACCAGTTTTAATGTATTTATCGTTTACTTCAAGGAAGTTTGCATCAGACGCTACAACAGAAGTTTTGTGATGCAGTAGTAATAAATTATAATTTTGAACGAACACTTTTTTCCACATTTTTTGTATTATTATAAAAACAAAGTACATATAAATATTTATAAGTTTTATAAATTGTAATTATTTGTCTTATAATAATGTCTGCCTTAGGCTGTATATTGATAGTCGATGTATTCCCACTTCGCCTTAGTGATTTTTTTACCTTTTTTACCTGTAATTTACAGCTAAGGCGAAATGGGAACACACCCTTGTATTACCTCAGATCAATACAGACAGGGACATTATATTCTAATAGTATATAATATCCCTGATACATTGAACCTTTGATAAAATATGTATTTTTATGTTTTAGCGACTATTGAATATCATTTTTACATTCATACGGAAAATTATCTACTGTTTACAGAGTTAACTCAATATTATATATTTTAAATGTGCATGTTCATTCTGCCTTTGTTTTATTATTTTACGATACACATAATTGTGTCCGATTGATCTTACGATACACATAATTGTGTCCGATTGATCTTAAATAAACTTGTCAAGCTTGCAAATATTTTTTTATAAATAGTATCCTTAAATTCATTTCAGTGAGTAATAATTATAAGGAGTACAATATATTTACCTATTTTTAATATTCTAAACGAAAAACAATAGTGTTCACCTCTAAGCTAATTTTGAACATAAACTGTTTTCTTAGGCATTTATTTTGTCTAGAGCATAAGACAAGATTATTGAATCAATATTTTCCTCATATGTGATTCAAATCTTTTAATAATAGCATAAATATGACAATAATTACTCGTTGATCTTTTGTCAGGTATCTATTAAGAGTATCATGTTATTGTAACCTGTTATTTTGACAAAAGAAAATTAAAATCACCTGTCATAATAGCCACAATAAGAAAATTCAAGTGCGATCTTGTGCTAAAACGATTTCTGAAAAGGTTTATTTCTGTTAGCGACATGTTAAGCGGATTATCTGTGTTGTTTTTCATTAGGTGTACTAATGGTGACAAAAATAGGTGAGGGGCCGACTTTAATGTACCGGCATCGATAAACCCCATGTAGTGACTGTCATTCCCTCATGTCGTGCCAACGTTTCGGACATGTTATAACGCGTAAAACAGCTTTCTTAATTCAATCAGTACTAAACACATTGCTGACGAGATTTGCTGTCAAAATATAATTAATAGTTTTCCTAATTGATTTAAAAAAATGTTTATTTAATTAAATTAAATCTTTCCGTATTAACTTGATACGCATCCTCCCAAGTCAGGGGTTCTGAGTCCGCGTTCGCTCCATCATCATGATGATGGAGCGAACGCGGACTCAGAACCCCTGACTTGGGAGGATGCTTGATACGATACACAGAAAAAGTAAGGAATATTATGTATTAAAGGGATTTTGATAAGAATAATTAAGGTTTGGAATTTAAATTTCAAAATTCAATTTTGTGGTTTCTATGTTCGTTCAGAGACAGTCTTTACTTAACTAACGTTAGTATAGACTGTCCCTTGTTCGTTGTTGTGTAATATCGTGTAATATCGAATAAAATATATACTTTGAAAATTTGAACACCGAATCAAATCCTTTAATTATATATACATGTAGTTGTTATAAATTTACATAAAATTAAAATTATTTATCCTATCTACATATTATAAAATGTCAAAAACATTAACATCAATAAAAACAAAGCGAGACAAACAGATAATTTGATTAGAAATTACTTATGAAAGAGACATATTTTTAATTCCATGTACCGTTCTAATATATTATAATGAAAATGAATACGTACTAGTATAATTTACTTTTTGAGATTTGTGGCATCCATAATGTACTTTATAATCTTTGACATGATTCTGCTATATTCAAAATGCCTTTGCAGACTTTTAAAATATATTTGAAAAGCATATCCGTGGTATGTCAATGTTTCGAAATTCGACTCAAAAGGAAAATTATCTTAATGGACGTTGATAACATGGAAAATGTCATTATTCGTCAAATTCCTTGAAAACAGGAATTGTTTTACAAGTATTTAAAAGCTAGATATTATTTAAAAGGTATCTAAATTAATAGAGCGTCGATTTATCGTGATAAAATCGTTGAAAATGCTTTTTGTATATGCATTTAAAAGGACGGACATTGCGAAGAAAGAGTTAAGACGTTCGGAATGCTTCAAAATGGAAGGTTTAAGTGAAGTTAAGGGTGGATCAAAGGTTCCCGAGTAATGTATTTCCGCTATGATACATTTTAAACGCATAGAAGATGTCGTTTTAATGGGTACCACAAAGATGCAGTAACTGGGATCTAGAAATGGAAAAGGAAAACAAAGCGGACATGCCTTATTACGGAAATGGAGCTTCCCAAGAAATCTAGCAAGTGTTTAGCACGCACTGAAATTCAATATACCTCGGAAAATCTACTAGCAATACGAAACAAATATGTACTTAGCTATATTAAACAGAAAATGTCTTGTAAAGAATCATAAAATGCAACGAAAGCAATATTTTCCTACAGATGCATTAACGCAAACAATCTTACGTCTTTTGTTCAGAGTTCTGAAGCTAAATGTTTTCCACTCGTTTATTATAATGATTATAATTTGGCGTTGTGTCGTTTTGAGGAACACTGCACTTTCTATATGAATATTTTAAAACAACAAAGTTTTTTTTAAACAAATTATTACTAACAATAAGTATCGAGATATAAACAAAGATCAATGTAGATATTTAGGTGTCTTCATTAAAATCTCTGCGGTAGACTAAATTTCTCTGGTTTTCATATATTGCTGAAAAATTCACCGAAATAACAAATTGTTTTAATATTATTGTGACCGACAACTCATAATAATTCTTTTAATATTCGGATTTTTCATTTTATAAAAGAAACAAAAAGAAAATCCAGGAATCTATTCAATGTCCCAAATATGACATGCAAGCTTGTAATTTAATTTAGATGATATTTTCTAGATGGCGATTCTTTTGTTGTAACAATTTGTAGCTTGCATGATTCTTGAAAGATTTCTAAGACAAATCTTAACGCATTTAGTCAAACTTTATTAACGAAATAGTAATTCCCATTGTGAGACGTCAAAAGCAAGAACTTCCGCTATTATCTAAGATGTGTTATAAAATAGAGGAAAAGGAAAACAGTTAATATGTTTCTAATTTTTATTCACAAAATCTGCAATCGAACAATACACGTTTTAAAGTGTGTGCAGAACGACAGTTATAAATGTAATTTAATTAAGATATGCACGTATATCTAATACAATTATGTCATAAATAAGAACAATATCTGTTAAAATAAAATTTATTTTTTTAAATTAAAAATTGTCAGAATTATAACTAAGCATGCAACAGCACGACTATTACCAATATTTAATTTTAAATAAATCAAGTATTTCAATTAATAATTGAGTTCAATATAAGAAATATTTACGATTTTCAATTAAGGGAAATACTATTTTCAGTTTTAGAATTGTAATGCTGTTTTTGGTTTTGAATTTAAAAAGTTGTTTATAGAAGAGCTATAATAAACAATTACAATTAAACGATTAAAATAATTAAATGTAATAAAGCAAACGCTTATAGATGTATACATGCCAAAATTAGTAAAATAAAAAAATAAGAGATAACTAACCTTTAACATCGTAAAACTATATCTGTCGATGCCATCATCCACGGAGTCTGGGGACGAAACGTTCTCATCGTAAGTAGCGGAATCCGAGAACTCGTAATTATCTGTCATCCGCATCTTGCCAACATCCACGGGTATTTGATCTTGAGGAAATCGTTGTAAAGTCGTCTTGATTTTTTTAGATAAATAGACACAAAATAATTGTTAAAGTTATTATCGTTATCCTAGAATAGTGATTAAAAACTGCTCATGTTCTGAAATAAACTCGAGCAGTTTTTACTTTCATATTACGTCTTAGCCAATCAAATTTAAGTTTGGTCGATTCAATCTCCTGCTGTCTGCCATTCAATGTTGACGGTCAAGCACGTGAGAAAT
This sequence comes from Limnoperna fortunei, assembly GCA_944474755.1. NCBI lineage: Eukaryota > Metazoa > Mollusca > Bivalvia > Mytilida > Modiolidae > Limnoperna > Limnoperna fortunei. The sequence goes on along the minus strand of OX104114.1, from coordinate 15,983,295 downwards.
CCCGTTGTCATAACATTCTAATGTTTAACGTCTGTGTCCACAATGACAAGACGTTGGAACTATTGTTCCTCGCGAGGTTAATAATTAACATTTTTTTTTAGATTATCATAATCTCATAATACGAAAATGTCCGCAAATTAAAAATATTAAAATAACCAGACAAAGTTAAAGTAAATGGTAACAATTGTTTAATAAAGGTCTTTAAAAAGAAAGAACTTTTCCCGTTTTTTAAGGCTGTAATTTACATAGTAAACATTTTGAACAATAAATATGGTGATTTATATGTAGGCTTCAATGCAAAAAAGAGAGTTTACACACAAGATATGACAGATATAAGATCTAATATGAAAATTGTGTGTCGTGCAAAATCCGAGTTTTTTTGACAATTTGAAAAACAAACAAAAGAGGATATTAATAGGAAATAAAGATATTTTAAAAAGTAAGTACTTGTATTATGTCTTGCAAACTCCGTGTTTTTTTGTGTGTGACAATTTAAAAAACAATCAAAAATAGGATATATATAGGAAATAAAGTTGTGAAAAGAAAGTCGTTTGGTTGCGTCGTACAAACTGTGAGGTTTTTTCTGACAATTAAAAAAAACCAAACAAATAGAGGATATATGTAGGAAATAAAGAAGACATTTACCACACGCCAAAAGAGAGTCGTTTGGTTGTGTCGTGCAAACTCCGAGTTTTTTTTTTTTTTGGTTTTTTGACAATTTAAAAATCAAATAAACAGAGAGTATATGTAGGAAATAAAGAAGACATTTCCTAAATGTTAAAAGAAAGAAAGTCGTTTGGTGGCGGTTATTTTCAATTACTGATTGGCATAATGATTGGCATAATGCTTTTAGATAACCATCCCATAACATCGGGTTTCACGTTGGTAAAATGGTTTCAGAACAAAAGTTTTTTTAAAGATTTTATTCCAAACGTTTCTATATTAAACTATGTTTTTGTAGTACTCTTATCCATCATGGATATCCGAACGGGAGCAAAGGAACGTAGGAATATCCATATATTGCATGGTTTAAAATAGATTGACCATTGTAAAATATGACACTATGTTAAACTAAGTCCTGCTGTGGTGGCTATTTAAAATTTTTAATTGGCATAAAAAACATTTAGAGGACCATTGAATGAATATTAATAGTTTTATTCAATTGGTTCATCGGTTCTAGAGAAAAATACTTACAAGAAAAACATTTTCCTCATAGTTATGTTTTAATTTATATTAAGTGCTACTATCGCAGCCATCATTTCCAATTGTCCGTCGACTTTGCAGTTGACGTGACAATATGTTGTCATATTACATGAATTTCATTGAATTTAAGTCAAAAACAATTTTTACTGGTTTTAATTAAATATATACCATGTATTTAAAAAAGAAGAATCTGAAAGTTATGAAAAAGGAATAGTGTTGTGAACTCGCGTGGACACAGAAACCCTGATGATAGACGTGAAATTGTGTGACATATGTAGGCGAGCTCTACATTTAAAACTTAATTTAAATTAAAGTAATCATAATATATTTGTAATAAAATGTTAAAACGAAAACTGGAACATTCCTGATTTGAATTATTTGTCAACTGCAAACATTTTTCCTTGTTTTCTCTCACATGTAATAATCATTTGTGATATTTTCTATAAATTAATTTCAGTTTACAATAAGAAAAATACCACAGGAAACCGAACGAACAACAAGAGCCGAAAGTTAAGGGACAAACATATACAACGCAAAACAAAAACAGAAAATGATTAACCCGAACCCAATAAAATCCGTGGGTACACTAATTTACACGTGTTTTAATCAATATATACCATTAAAAATAATTATAACGATTATTTATTGTTTGTTTTCTTCAAAGTCGTCATAATCATTATTATTATTATCACCCTGCAATTTATTACCCCCAAAGGCCGAGTAACCTGAATAAATAATACCAACCTTCCTCACTTATATTAATAAGCAATATTTAATTTCAAATAATTAATTGTTACATATGCGGGAAAACAAGTAAGATGAATTTTATCAGGAATGTTCCAGTATGCGTTTAATACAAATATATTTCGATTCCTTTAATTTGAAATTACGTTTTTAAAATTACCCAAGCACAGTTCAAATGAAGAAATTATACAGGTTGACAGTTGTTGACATCATCATATTCTTGCGATGTCGTTTTCGAAAATCTGTATCAAAAGGATATACTTCTGGTATAATACAAAAGTTATAATAATATCACACTATACAATAACTGATTCGGGACCGTCTGATTTCATATCTTTTTATCTTTACCAATAGTAGCAAACTATTTCATAAAATACGCCCCTACTGGGCACCATTTACAGCTAGTTGTTCTAACACAGACTACCGATAAGAATAGTATTTTTATAGCCTTCGTCAGAAACTAAAAGAACTCGTTTTGTTTTTAGTGGTAAGAAGTCCTTGGAAAATATAGTGGTTGGGCGAAGTTGCCCTTTCAGATAACAGGTTTGAAGAGTATGTTTTAATAGCGGACGGATTTTTCCCAAGTAATATTGGCATACTCCGAACCTGACATTCTCACCATCGTGGCGATCTTCCTTTCTGTACAGTGTACTCTTGATTTACATTAGATATATATCACAATTCAATATTGACGTATTGTCGATTTTTGTTTGGATAATGATCAGAATTTAGGGTTATACATGTATTAAAATATGCTCAGCTTAAGACGCATAACTTACAGAATGAAAGATGTTTTTGCAATAGAATATATATGTAAAAAGTGCTAAAGTGCCACAAAATACGCCAGTCGAAAATTTGCCATTATTGTGCACAAAAAATAAAAGGCTATAACTCCGAAAAGGCTGATGCAATTTAGCTGGTTATCAATCTTGGTCTAAAAATAGTACCCATAAACCTTTTTCCCAAGTTTCATGACGATCGGACAACAACTGTTTGAGTTAGAGATCAGACATCGCTGTGGACGCCACCCGCCACGGGTGTTCCTCGACGGGCGTATAAAAATGCAGATTTAAAAGTCCGTGCGAGACCGTTTTACGGTAGTCAAGGACGTTAAAAACCCCCTTAAGTAAGCAGAAATTTGATATTTAACTCCGATAAAGTGTGGCCTCGACATTTAGACTAAACTTTTTAGACTGTCAATAGGACATTTGAAATAAATTACTTAACAGTTATCAATTAAATTTTAAATCACAAATATAACTTCATAAAGTCAGAAAAATGCCGAATATTATATTTTAATTTTTATATAATGAACATTGTTTGTTTTGTTTGTTTGAATGGTGTTTAACGCCACTTCCAGCAATTTTTTAGCTATTTCATGGCGTCCAGTTTTTATTGGGGGAGGAGTCCGAAGTACCCGGAGAGAACCCCCGACCTTTGGTAAGAATAATGAATATTGTTTTTACGTATTATAAAAACGCCCTTAAAGATAACCTATTTTCATATTTCTTTCAAAAGAATTACACTTTTTAAAATCTTTGCCGCAGTTTCCGCGTTCTTTGTGGTAAACGTTGAAAATCTTAATCGTTCATTGATCAATGACATTATAATCTTTTATTTATCTAAAGTTTTTTTGACGATAATAAAAAATAAATATCCATTGTTGACAGTTATTATAAAAACAGATGTTAAGAAAATAATACCATTATCTTACATTGTTGCATTGATTTCATTTTTCTTTTTAAAGACCGCAACCTTTCACCCTAAACATGACCCCTGCCAGCAGAAATATGTTCACTTATTTTCCTCAATAGTCGAGCGTCGGTCCAAACAAAACGTTCATTTCATGTATGAAATTATACTCTTCATCTCTGTACGCTGCATACCTTTTAATATGTCAATTTCAGGTGAAATTGACAATCGACCGATTTCGTAAATCTGGTCTCCAACATCGATATGACAATTACATGTATTTGAAATTGACTGTGGGCGTTCACCTGGAGAAAATTCATAAACGAACGTCTTATTGTCCTCTCAGGAGTTGATCAATTCTCCAAATTTTCCGGTAAACTCAATATGGCATCATATGATGATATTGATAATTATAGTGGCGCTGCTACTGATGCGAGCAATTGTTTCTAGACGATCTTTTCTTTCGATCAAGCATAAATGTATAAAAAAAGAAAGAACGGTATGATATTAAAAATTCAATTGGAAACCAAATTATTACTTCAGGTTTCCAAGTAAAATCTCTGTAATCCCAAAATTACTTTTAATTTTTTTAATTATAGACTTGCAAGAAAAGATGATAGACGAGTGTCTTGTCCGCAAAATAAATTTCAACGAACAAGTTCATTCTTAAGCACTCTGTTATTAATGCTGTAAAAACTCTTAGAAAGATTGTTATAATTATATAACGATAAAGAAATTCTTCAACTATAGATCGTTTTTATTGGAGTTAGCGGCGAACCATTCTTAGTGCTATAAGAGCGGAAATTATTAGAAAAAGTAATAAAGGGACTGGTGTTATAATTTCTTCTAGCTGGCCTTTTGGGTTTCAAGCTGACTGAATTTTGTGAATTCCTGTACCAATTCAAAATTTCATTCATTACTCTTCGTTTTTGACATTTCCGCCCCATTTAGTTAACGTTTAGATCAACGAAATAACAGTTCCGTCAATGATTTTCATCCGATATTAATAACTGATAGTACACCAGACAAGAAAAAAAATCTTAATTTTTGTTCGTACGTTTTGCCGTCACCCGCGTTGTTTTATACACGTATTAAAGGAATAAGACACATCATAACGTCTGTTTGCAAGAGGACTATCATATGTAGATGCTGAATTCGTGAAACGAAGAATTACATGGATGACACCACACTGGCGGTCAACCACCAACATGTTCAAACCACAAAAAGCATACTCTCCAGCTCTTAATGAAGCTTTCGGGGCGGATCCAGAAAATTGGGCTATGGGGGACGAAATTCGGCAAAGGATCTGGGGAACAGTCAAGGTCCCCAGCTGGTGAGATTTAGAGGGTGTTGGGGACTAGAAATTTTAATCTTTTTAGGACGTTATTACAAACCAAAAACTTCAATATTTACAAAATGTTTATCATTGTAAGAGAAGCCAAGTCCGAAATGAAATATTTACATGATCCCAAGGAAGAAACATATTGTATTACCAGTTATGTAATAAATTTATCTGCTTCTTTTAAACACTCTCGCTCGCCCCTTCTTTTCTCTCTAGTTCTTTCCTTCTTTTTTTCGCACACTCTCTCTTTCTTTTCTCCTTTTTAGTGGGAGGGGGGAGGGGGGCTAGCGTCCCCTTCGGCCCCCTCTGGATCCGCCACTGGCTTTATTTTAAAAAATTTTCGGACTCTATTCGTGTCGGGAATATCATGTCATAATTAGACAGCGAGCACATATATAAATGCCAATTAGCGATTACAACATATATAAAAGAACCTTTCGTTCCGTTCCTTATTTAATTAAATTATCAGTAGCGGAAAAAATGTTTGAAAATTCAGGCATGTCTCCTTATAATAATTTAGGTAGAAATGCCTGCTTTTATCGTGATAAAATCGCCCTGAAACATTTCCGTCTAATTAATTAATTTCTATGTCAGCATACTTTAACCAAATCTTTAAGAATTCGTTGAAATAGCGTGCATATAGATAATAAACATACTTTTTATGTTTATAGAATAGAACGCTTAACTTCCGTGTAATCTGTACAGCGGAGCATCTCATTTCCGGAAGTTGTGTTTTAATGGTCGCCAATTCCCGATTCGGAACCAGGTTCCGGCATTACAAGCATCACGTGATGGTTGTATAGTTTTAAACGCACGAAACTGAACGCCGTTTGTTTGTGCATAATTTTGTGATAGTCTAACTGATTCATAATTTAATGGCGCAAAAATTAATTAAATGAATCGTTCTTGATTTGTTTTGTAGTTGCACATTTGATCCTGCATTTTTATTGTGCACGGAATTTCCGAAACGGAATTCAAATTCGAGTACACTTTTAAATGACGCTACTTACTGATTAACCCAACACATTTCTGGTCAGGATAAATACGCCCTATGTACATACATGTACACCTCCATTATTGGAAGTCCAAGTTTGTTTCTGCAGATTCAGATTATTTACTGTTGCTGGCACGAAAATAAATTATAAATATTGATTTTGTATATTATATCTTTCATGGTGTTACAAAGGGTAGGCATATTAAAAAACCCCAGTCTGACACTACCCGCTGAATAAAAAGGAATGATTATGAATTACTTTTACATAGTGAATGAATATTTTTGTGGGTTTTTTTTAAAATCTATATTGTAATTGTAAACCAACAGCCAAATAGACAAATATATAGAGCTAAGGGACCGTTTCAAGACATGTGTGATTGTTTCAGGTTTAGTGCAACAATTGTTCAGTTTTATCATTTGGTCTATAGTTTTTATCGGGAGAGGAAGCCGAAGTACCCGGCATAAACCCCGACCTCCGAAGATGGTCTGGTAATCTTGCAAGTTAAAGTGGAACACGCCAACAGTCAAACGTGTTAACTTGCCAGTTAGTCGGTAACTTCAACGACTAGGCCTCGGACGACCCCCCCCCCCCCCCCCCAGAAATATGTTTTTCACAGTTATGGTAATGTTGCAGGTACAATTAAAAAATGCAAATTGATATAATCGCTAGCATATCGAGGTAGGTGGGAACAGACAAAGACGTTTTGTCTATATCACGGTACAAAGGTTACTGCGGGAGGAATCCAAAGAACAAGGTGCCTGGCAATCTTGTCAATTTAAGTTTTAGTTGAACGCACCAAGCTCGAATTAAGTCAAGTTCGAACTCGAAAATAGAAGTTTCTTTCTGGATACGTCAACTTTTTGGTCGTTCAACCTAGAGATACTTCAATGTCAATTTAATGCAATAACATCAATTTAATTTTGT